>PVKU01007149.1:0-92164 GCA_004027475.1 Anoura caudifer
TCATTTAGAATGGAAGGGAAGATAAAGTGCTTCTCAGATAAGGTCAAGTTCAAGGAGTTCATCATCACCAAGCCCTTATTATATGAAATGTTAAAGGGACTTATCTAAGAAAAAGAAGATAAAAAATATGAACAGTAAAAAGATAGCAAACTCACAGGTATTAACAACCAGACCTAAAACAAAAGCCAACTAAGCAAACCACTACAACAGGAGCAGAACCACAGAAATGGAGATCACATGGAGGGTTAGCAATAGGGGAGTGGGAAGAGGAGAGAGGGGGAAAAGGTACAGAGAACAAGTAGCATAGACGGTGGGTAGAAAATAGACAGGAGGAGGGCAAGAATAGTGTGGGAAATGTAGAAGCTAAAGAACTTATGACCATGGGCATGAACTAAAGGGGGGAATGTGGGTGGGAGGGGGTGTGCAGGGTGGAGGGTAATGAAGGGGGGAAAATGGGACAACTGTAACAGTATAATCAATAAAATATAATTAAAAAAATAAAAAAAAAGAAACCTGCATGATTGTGTTAGCCAGTGTCGCCCCAATCAATCCAACTAAAAAAGAAAAGAAGAATGGAAACAAGAGCGCCTAATAAATTTAAGTCCAAATAAATAGGTATGCAGGCCCAAACATTAAAAAAAAAAAAAAAAAAAGCTACCAAAGTGCACTTAGAAAATCCTACCCCATTGATTTGCTTCCTTTTAAAAATGTTTTCTGATCACCGAATTGGCAGAAGTCAGAGTTTTAGCTATTGGCAGAGAATTTTCACTTGGCCCCTTAAAAGTGACGCATGAAGACCACTATGGCCACGCCAGCTTTTAGGTAAGCCTGGTATATACGGAAATCCAATTTAAGAAAACAAGTGTACAAAAAGCACATGCCATTTAATTTTTTTAAATAAAAGTACACCTATACCTTTTATGTAAAAAGATAACTTCCTATGTTTCAGGAATACATAAAATACAGAAAACCTTATATAAACTAACCCTACCCACTGGACGTCACACAGTGTCTTACGGAGGGTCACACCGCTGCCGTGTGTGTGTGTGTGTGTGTGTGTGTGTGTGTGTGTGTGTGTGTGTGTGTGTGCAGGCTGTCTCCAGAAAGAGGCACAAGCTGAAAACAGTTATCTGTGGGGAGAGCTGGAGACTGGAGGACAGAGAAAGCCTATTTGTTTTTAAATGTTATCCTACTGTATTTATGGAATTTTGTCTCACGTTCATGTACTACTTATTTTTAAAAAATTTTAATGATTTAATCAAGCTTTTACAAATGAGGCTTTAGCCACAAAGTAGCTAAATATGACATAAAGCACCTTAACTACTGGGCAACTTCAGCATGTAATATAGTACCAGAAGCCAGTAAAAATATGTTTTCCTGAAAATATCTGTAATTTAATGCCTACTTTTCTAAGTTTTTAAAAAACGCAACTTCCGGTCAAGATGGTGGTAAAGCACACGTGACTCACCTCTCTGCACAACCACATCAAATCACAACTAAAATATAAAACCACCATCACTCAAAACCATCAGAAATCGAGTTGAACGAAGTCTGACAGCTAAGGAAATAAAGAAACCACGTGCACCCAGATGGTAGGAGGGGTACAGATACAGAACAAGCCAGTCCCTCACCCATGTCTACTGCATAAAAACTCAGGAGGGATATCCCAGGAGCAAGAAGTCCCAGCCCCATACCAAGACCCCCAGTCCAGGGTTCCAGTGCCAGGAAGGTAAGTCCCTAAAACTTCTGGCTGCAAAATCCAGTGGAGACTGAGTCAGTGGAAGAAACTTCTGGAGCCGGGACAGGTCCTGTTGAAGAACTCACACATGGAATCCCTCCCTCTGAGCTCCAACACCAGGCGGGCAGCTTGAACGGTACCAGTGGTGCGCAGGGCGGGCTGCAGTGTCGGGCAACAAGGCAAGAAAAGGACATTGTCGCTTTCCTAAACCCTCCGCCAAAGAGCCGGCAAGCTGGCGCCATATCCGGGATTCCGTCAACCTCACCAACACCGGTTGACCCACTGTGGAGATCCCCAGAGACTCTGCCCCTCTCAATTTATGGGCCCACCCAAGCTCCTTTTCCATATGAATGACTGGCCTTGGCTCATGCGTCACAACTTCCTGAATCCTAAGAAACAAGCAGCAGCCGGCCTCACCAAGCCCCAGGTGCAGCACTGGCAGCAGCCGGTCTAGATTCTCAGCTTGGCCTCACCTGGGCATATTAAAGCCCAGGACAAATAGCAGCCATCTCAGGTTGCTTTACAGCTCAGGCAGGGTGGCCCTGGAGAAAATACAGGTGGGGGCTGACCTTGGCCGGCACCGCCAGGGACACCCCAGGGCCAGCACACCCAGTGCACAGCTACAGACCACGATGGAGCACCATCACCCGGCTCAGGCACAGCAGATCCTCCACAGGGTGCAGGTGGTGGTCAGTGGTCACAGCCAATCCTTGCAGCTGACTGGCCTGGCTAAATCCCTCCCACTGACTTGCGAAAAGCAACCAAGGCTCAACTACAAGAGGAGGGTATACTCAGCCCACACAAAGGGCGCATCTTGAGCACCCAGCTTGGGTGAAAGGGGAGGCTGTGCCATTGGACCCTACAGGTCACCTATGACATATGGCCACACTACCAGGACAGGGCAGCTCTAGCTAATCCATAGAAACAAACACAGGGAGGTTGCCAAATGAGGAGACAAAGAAACACGGCCCAGATGAAAGAACAGATCAAAACTCCAGAAAAAGAGCTAAACAAAATGGAGATAAGCAATTTATCAGATGCAGAGTTCAAAACGCTGGTTGTAAGGATGCTCGAGGAACTCAGTGAGGACTGTAAAAGCATAAAAAAATCCAGTCAAAAACAGAGACTACAGTAATTGAAATAAAGAACAATTTACAGGGAAACAACAGTACAGTGGATTTAGTAAAGAATCAAATCAATGATTTGGAACATAAGGAAGCAAAAAACAATCAGAACAACAACAACAACAAAATGAGGCTAGTTTATAAACAGCCTCTGGGACACCTTCAAGAATTCCAACATTTGCATCATAGGGGTACGAAGAGCATAGGGAACAGAAAGAGCAAGGAACTGAAAATCTATTTCAAAAAATAATGAAAGGAAACTTCCCTAGTTTGGTGCAGGAAACAGACATGCAAGTCCAGGAAGCACAGAGAGTCCCAAACGAGATGGATGCAAAGAGGCCCTCTCCACAACACATCACAATTAAAATGCCAAAGGTTAAAGATAAAGTGAATCTTAAAAGCAGCAAGAGAAAAGAAGTTAGTTACCTACAGGGGAGTCCCATAAGACTGCCAGCTGATTTTTCAAAAGAAACTTTTCAGGTTAGAAGGGGCTCGCAAGAAATATTCTAAGTCTTGAAAAGCAAGGAACTACCACCAAGACTGCTCTACTCAGCAAAAATATCGTTTAGAATAGAAGGGCAGTTAGAGAGCTTCCCAGACAAGAAAAAAATAAAGGAGTTCATCATCGCCAAACCATTATTACATGAAATGCTAAAGGGACTTAATAAGATCAAAACCATGAACAATAAAATGGCAAAAAATACGTATCTATTAACAATTGAATCTAGTAAACAAGAACAGAGACAGAATCATGGATACAGAGAGCATTTTCATGGCTGACGTATGGGAGGGGGGTGGAGGGGGATGGGTGAAGAGGTGAGGGGATTAAGAAGTACAAATAGGTGGTTATAAAACACCCACATGGATGTCAAGTACCGTGTATGACATGGAGCAGCCAAAGAACTTACAGGCATGAGCCATGCACAGGAACAATGGTGGGGGGAACTGCCTGAAGGAGTGGGGTGTGCTGAGTGGAGGAGGCACAAAGGGGTAAATATCAGGAGAACTGTAGTAGCACAATTAATGAAATATAATTTAAAAAAATATAAAATAAAATTACATGTAAAAGTGCAAAAAAACTAAAACAAGTTAACAAAAGAGGGAATTTGTTAATTCCTCATTATTAGTAACTTCATTATTATTAACTTTTAATAATGAAGTTATTTTGATAATAATGGTAATTAACAACTTATTTTAATGCTTTAAAAAATCTCCAAGGGAAAAAAAATCCTTAATATCCCAGTTTTCTGATGTTTTGCTATGATAGAAGCTATCAGTATACAAATTTACAGAAATCCACACAATTAATTGTTTGAGAAGAAAATTTCTACCTGTACGGCTTAATCATATAAAGTAGAAAAATAATTTTTAGTAAAAATAGTACTTAATGGCAAGTTAAATACAGTAAACAAAAGGCCGTAAGAAAATTTTACTTAACATTATGTTTCGAGATTGGCTATTCTAATTAATATAAACCAGTATCAACAAACTTGCTCATATTCGACACTATTGCAAGGAAACCACATTTACATTTGATGTTAAAGAACACACAATTCTTCACTGGCAAAGAACTAAGCCAAGAAATTTAAAGTAGTAGCTAGCCTCCCTTGTGATGAATTTATACCTTTTGATCCTCCCTAGCTAGCACTGTAACTTACAAATTAAGATAACTTTTTCCTGCCTCATTAATTAACTCAATTTCATGCTTCTTGTCTGCTAACTGGCAGCTACTAAGCGACTTCCATTTTCTCCAACTCCTGAACATTTTATCTCATTTTTTTCCCTGGTATTTTACTACTTTACTTTCTGTATCTTAATTTGAGTCCATGTCTCAACTCCCTTTTTTAACTACCATTTCCATGACGTAGTCACAGTGTCTCACCTACCTCTCAGAACTATAACCGTGCTTTGCATAAATATCCATCACTCTGTAAGTCACTGGAAGAAGGAATGACTTGTACGAATGCACGTGTACATACATATTCGTTTTATTACTTTATGGGAAAAAAATGCCATGCCTCCTTGTCTGCCCTTCAGCATTCCTTTCATAATACTATTACACTAAAAAACCATTTAAATGCCTACTCTCTAAGAACTAAAGCAAAATGGCTCAAAATTAAAGAGGTAGTAGAGAAACATTTTCTTACCTGTAGACATCAACCAGTAATGCAGAAGACATACGTACTTGTTTCCAGGCTTCCTAATGCTTGAGCACATTCCAAAAATACCAACGCCAATAATCTCCTCTAATGCATAAACTGTTTACATTTGATGCAAAGCCTTTGGTACAGTCTGTGTTCCACAAACTTATCGCAAATATCCTTAAACCATCAGCTTACACTAAAATATAATGCAGCCCACTACATGAACTGTATTGTAAATCTGACAGACGATGAAGTCTGGATCCTAAATCTAGGTTTTGCGCTGCTTGGTGTATTCTAGTTCTTACGAAATGCAAGTAACCTCTCAGGATATTTTAAGAATGCAGATAAGCTACCAAATAACAATGATTTCATTTTGTACCTACCAAGAAAAATAATGAAATGATTTTTCATACTTATGATCTACTGTAAGGAGATCTTAAAACTTCTAGGGGAAAAATAACAGCTTAATCCGCCTCAGGGTTGCAGGAAGCTAAAACGAGCCACCATCAAGCATTGCCTACATACCAGTGGTAAATTGTTACAGTTTAACAAGTTAGTGGGAGGAAAAACCATCCGCTTGTAACTTAGATTAGCAGAAGATTTTATTTACCTATATTCAAAAACTCTATGTCCTAAAAATTGAAAGAAATACTGCATTAGGAATTATACGGGGAAAATAAACAAAAATAAGAAGGAGAACAGCCCCTATTATCTGGACATAGATGTATGAAACAAATCATACCTTTAGCAATAGTTGACAGAGCAAGCGCAATCAAGTATGACCTTCAACTTAAAAAAAAACCTACAGAAGTTTCCAAAGTTGTTCAAAGCTGTCACACACAGCGAGTAACTGTGTAATTTATATGCTGAGATAATCTTCAGAGTTGGGCTTCGTTAAATGTAACCTCTTCAAGATGAGCTTTTAAGAACTAGTTTTCTAACTCCTTAAAAACCTGATTTAGAAAACCCTTCCAACTGCCTTCCAGTCACATTATTAGGATCACCTGAAACAAAAAGGATATCGACAGAACTGCTGTTGTAAGCTCTCTCTGCGTAGTCATTTTTCAACCACAAGCAAGTATTAAAGTCCCCAGTACAAGGATATTAACCCTTGGTCAGGTGTAACATTTTTGGGAAGACAACGCATGAGGAATCAAAGTGTCTAGATCTGATTCCAGGGACACATTGTTAAACAGACAATCCAGAAACAGGAGCTTGCTTATGAAAATTAGACACGAGGGTAGAACCTCTGGAAATGCATCACAGAATCCAACCTATTTTTTTTCGGGTGTCTTTGGTGTTCTTTTGTGCCACTGAAGAACCCAACCCCAAAGGCTGGATAAAAGAATTAAAAAAACAGAAAGTCTTAACTGTACCAAAGAGGTCACTTGGAAAATAAGAAGAAAAAGCATTACTACACATAGAAAACATGAAAGTAAATTACATCCAGATATTTCCTTTAAATTCTCAGAAAGTGGTCCTTTAAATTCTCAGAAAGTGGTAATTTAATTCTTTCTCATGACTGCAGCCTTTCTTCGGGCTAATTACAAGACATATAATTCCACTAAGCCTTCTTTATTCTCTGAATAAAGTATACCTTCCATAGTAGCATGAGTTTTCCTTTGGACCTAAGCTTAAGGTATTGATCCCTTCTGTAACTCATTCCTGAAGGTACCAGGCATTTTCAAATCAAAGCAAAACCACCTCAGCACAGGATTCCAGGCTCCATGCATTTGTGACTCAACCCTGTGAAGCGTCACCAGCCCGGAGCCGGTGCTCAGCGAACCACATGTTCTAGGGCAGTCACGGGTCTGCTCTTCACGTCTGACTCCAAACAGTGTACGTAAGAGACCCACACTGGCCTGCCTCTTCCTGGGAATACCTTCATCAGAAATTCTTTTCTTCTCTTTAAAATACATGAAAACTAAAATCACAGGCAACCAAAGAAAAAATAAGCTGCGCTTCATCAAAATTAGAAACTTTTGCGCTTCAAAAGTTAACACCCACAGAGTGAAAAAGCAACCGGCGAATGGAAGACTATTTGCAACTCATATATCTGGTAAGGGATGATGTGCAACTCCTGGAATTTGATGAGATTGATATCCAGAAAATATAAAGAAAGCAAGTACTTGAACAGGGATTTGCACACCAACGTACACGCCAGCGTTGTTGGCAATTGTCGAAACGTGGGAACGATCCGAACGTCCTTCAACGGATGAAAGGAGAAACGAAATAGGGCACATACTTACAACAGGGCGGTATTCGGCCTTAAAACAGAACAAAACTTCGGTACATGCAGTAACAGGGAGGAACCTCAAAAACATGTGTTCCGTGAAGTCAGACGCAAAAGGACAAATCCTACGAGTCCACTTATAAGAGCTACTTAGAATAGTCAAATTGGGAGACAGAAAGTAGGATCGTGGTTACCAGAGACTAAGAAGAGGGAGGAATGGGGAGTCAGCTGGTGGTCAATAAATGCAGAGATTCTGTGTGGGACGATGGCACAGCTCTGGGGGTGGGCAGTGGTGACAGTTGGACAGCAATGTGAACGTGTTATTGCTAACCTGCTCACCTGAGAACGGTTAAAATGGCAAACCTTATGTTACGTATATTTTAACACAATAAAGATTCAGTGGAAAACTCCTAATGCCATTACACTTCTCAATATTTAATGCAGACTATTATTAAGTATTATACTTGATTTGTCAGTTGGGTATGAGTCTTCCTATAAAGTTAGAAAAACTTAAACTTAGGTACTTTTTAAAAGATATCTTTAAATACTGACCAGTGCTTGATATTTGAGCTATAAAATAAAAAATAAGCAATTTACCAAAGAAAAGGGATACTTGAGGAACTATATTGTGTATTCTTATTCTGTTTCACTAATTTCTGTCTATTGAACTGCTTTCTGTTGTAGTAGTTTCTTTCATCACGAAACTCTTTTATCCAAAACAGCTAAACTTTTAAAGTTAATAATAATATAATGATGGTATATACATTCAAACGCTAGCCTTGAATCACAGACTTTTCGGTATAAACAACAGACTTTTCGGTATAAAGAGAGGGAGGTATTGCCTTGTGAGTCTAAGACATACATGCATTTCTAGGTCTAAAATAGAAAATAAAACATCTACATTTAACTTGTAAAAAAACTAAAAGTAATATTAAGGCATACATTACAAAAGTGCAAGAATTTCATATAGTAAATCCAAGTTTTATCAAAAAGAACTCTTCCAAGGATAATTGCATAAATCTCTGCAATTCTGATCCCGTATTACCACTTGGAAGATGGACTCTTATTGGCTATACAGACTTATTAAAGACAAATTTAAAAAAAACACAGTATCACTACTTTTAAGAGCAATCAAATGACATGCACAAATATCAAAGTACAACTAAATTTTAAGATGATCATTAAATAAACATGAACAATTAGAACAGAGCAGTATGAATAAATCACGTGGATGGAAGCCAGTGACCAGATACACAAGCGATGGAGGAATCTGGGCATACAGGTAGCGTAAATCAACACAACGGTGTTGCCAATTTAAAACCCTCTAGTACCGTAACAGGTGGGTGCGAATAGTCTAAGAGCTGAGATAAATTAACATCTGCAGTTCCGAATTCTAAGACAGGCCATAACAAAGGACCATGGTCATTCTAATCTTGCTTCTCTATCCCAGAAAACAGCTGGTGCTCAATAAAACATGTTGGCCAAGTGGAGATCATTGAATAACCGGGAACCATTTAGTAGCTAGGGTAGGCCACAGCCAAACATAATCCTGAGCGTGAAAGATGAGTCCTGCATCATCTTAGTCATGACCTAACCTTAAAATTCTGTGGAAAACAATGATGGATGGATACCTCAACTCCTAAAGCGGTGAGGGCAACCTGAAATCAGAAAACTCTCGTATCGGAGTTTAAGGAAGGTCAAAATATTGAGGCAACGAAGTACCGAGCCACGATCTTGCCAGAGGTAAAACCGGAAGCTCTGACAATGTTGAAAGATGGGCATATTAAGAAGCAGGACCACTAGGAACAAACGGGAGTCAAGATAATTTAAGTGACAAAGTCGAGGGTGGAAAAATGGTAAGGTCTGATATATGAAACATTATCCTGAGCCAATCTTTCCTGGTTACCAGGGTAGAATGTGAGGAGTCAGATTGCCTTGACTTTCATGAAGTTATGCAAACATCTGCAGAATCCACCGAGCTTTTGAAATGTGCTAGAATACGGTCATTCTACATGATAAACTACATGAGAACATTTGGCATATAATCTAGTTTAAAAAACAAAATGCTAAACTTCTGTTCAGTTAGACTAAATTTAAGAGGGAAACTTATCTACCAGTGTCGTGTAGCTCCACATTTAAGTGTTTTCTCTTATCTTACTAAAGATATCTAAGCTTTGCTCAGTTCAGTAAATTAATACTAAAGACAGTAATTCCTTACACTTCAGCTTTAAGCTTTAGATTAAAAAAACAAAACAAAACAAAACAAAACAAAAACAAAACCCTAATTGTGCCCTAGTTGGTATATGGCTCAGTGGACTGAGTGAGGGCCTTTGAACCAAAGGGTCACCTGTTCGATTCCCAGTCAGGGCACATGCCTGTGTTGCAGGCCAGGTCCCCAGTAGGGGGCACACAAGAGGCAACCACACATTGATGTTTCTCTCCTTCTCCCTCCTTTCCCCTCTAAAAATAAATACATAAACTCTTTAAAAAACCAGAAAGTTTAAAAAAACTAATTGTATTCATCGTACATGTGTAGAATGTGATGCTTCTATATCTAAAAAGTTTTCTCTTCACTTCCAACATCACCATTCACTAAGGTGATCAAAACTGAGATGAAAAAATGATTGGCATTTTTTATTTTTCATCAAAATACTAAGATTGAAACTCTTTTCTAATAATAATTAGGAGTAAGAGCTCCAATACAGCCTAAGATATTTGTAAGTGATAATCCTAGTTCTTTAGATAAACTCTTACAATACAAAATTCCCTTTTCTGGCAGGATCAGAAGAAATCACTACCTGCCTTTAAAAACAGTAGTAAAAAAGTGAATTAAATATTACTATAAATTAGGAAGATACCTGGCTTTTCCTATTCTTAGCTTTATCACTTATTTAATAATAATCTTTTAATGGTCTTCATGTTAAAAATTAGTAAGAAGCTTTTAAACGGACAATTAATGTCTTGATTTATGGTAACTGCTCTGTGGTGTTACTTTAAAATAGGAATATGCACTGGAATGAATGCACTTGGAATACAGTTCTTTAAAGAACATCAGCATTTTTAACAGAGAGATTAATCAATGACAATGAAACTGTAGCTTCTTTAGGAAAAAGAAACTAAACACTGTACAATAAAAGCAATGAATGAAAATCTTGATTTCTGTTTTCAAAAGGGTTGATTTAATTTTTCCACAGAATTAACAATCATCATTACTTCCACATCAAAAGAGGTATAATTTAGGAGAGAGTAAATCCATGAGAATTTTGTAATTTTTCCTAAGCACTTTTCATTTTTAAGATGCGATGATTTATGGGCCTATTGGAGATGATAATTTTCAGAAAATATACCCCAAAAACTGCATGTTAAATAACAACAGTGGACCTTAAAGGCATGAGCTTTTGTCACTTTATTGTTAACCAATGAATGTTATCCAAAATAAGAGCTGTAACTGTAACTTAATTGTACAACACAAAATTATGCTGATGGGAAACGCCTGGTGGAATTCACCACTCATTAATATATCTTTACATTGCTATACGAACATGTGCTCTCAACTGCTAATAATAAAAGTTATAATTGGTTTAATCACTATGAAAATCCATATTGCAAATAGTTGTCCCTGTTTAGGAAAATTCACACAGCTTTAAAAATGGATTAACTCCATTTCAATCCTCATCTACAAATAGAGTATAAACAGCAAATATAACTGGTAATTCTTCAACACTGATATCAAACTGCTGCAGCAATGGAGGTGCACACAATTCAAAGCAAAGGAAATTAATCAAAACCCGAAGGGAGTCCACACGTTCACCTGTTACGGCAACTGCTTTCGCGCTTCGGAAAAGGGAACACTCATGCTTTAAAGCACGAACGCAGGGCCCGCCACGGGTCCCCCTCACGCGCCGACAGTGGAGACATCCCCTCCAGCGGCCTTTTGAAGCATGTGCACCCCCACCGTACAACAGTCACTTCAGAGTCAACCAGTTATATTCTGTCCTACAAAATCCAAAAAATATATTAAAGGTAACCTTTCCTCTTCATAATGTCTGCCCAGATTAATCCTTTTAAAGTCAGCAAAATCAAAAAGCGTAAGAGATATTTTCAGACACAACTTGAATCTACTGTGCATGAAAAATGTCTTAACAAAATGGCAATTTCAATAGGTAAATGTCAATCTGATGCATAATACCAAATGAAAAGTAGCTGAACCACACAGAGAAAACAAGGCTTTTCTTATCTCCAAATTCAGATGTTTTACAATAAAGAAAATGTTAGAACATGTGAGTATCAGAACATCTTTCAAAATGGAAAGATTTCTTCTAAAGACATAATTGAACTTAATATTTATTAACCTAAAATTATAATTTATAAAATAGGATTAACAAACCAAATTTAAGTACTCTTAGTCAGAGACTGAAAAAAAAAAATAAGCACAATGATTTAGGAACCAAATGTGCTAAAATGGTTATGTAACAATTACACCAAGAAATGAAGGCACAGACACTCTCATCTGCTACACGGACATCCTCTCCGTCTCTCGCTCACACACACACGCACACGCATGCACACACAGCCCTCAGACACTCAACACCACCTCTCCAGGAAGACGTGTACCAGGGAGAGCTTATAATGTTGATACAATTCAGAGTCCCACAATTTAGCTCAACAAAAAGGCAGTTAAAAATTTAGCACTCTGAAGTATTTTGAAAGAAAAGGAAACCTCAAACAGAGTTGCCCATGACTGGAAGTCTCACTGTGCACCGTAAAACACACACTTTGAACACCCCACTGTGCTGCACAGCCAGCCACCGCAGGTGTAGTAGTGAGGTAGTATTACTGTCCCTCCGGGGGCTGATGTTTCATATGCTGCCCTCCCAGGAAAGTCCAGGGTTTTCATGACTCTAATCAATTACCAACAAGCATCTATTTTCTTCTGTAATATGTCTGACTGTGTACACCGATCTGTGAGAGAGAAACTTTGAAGTCTTTCAGACAACTGTTATTTGCAGGTAGAGTGTCATCGTAAACTCTTCTGGGAAACCACTACCTGCTCTCCGCAGCTCTGTGAATCCGCAGGCAAAGAGAACCAAAGGGTGACAGAAGATGAAACGCTAATCGATTCAGCTGTCAAAGACGACAGTGACCAAGTAAGCAAGGATCAAATATCCCATAATGTAGTAAAATTGGGGTTAAAAAACTAACCAGCAGCTGCACACCACGCTGTTAAAATTTTCGAATCCTTTTCGTGATTTGCAGCCGTCTTCTGCACAGTGATCAGAGACGGTCCACCTGGGACCGACCCTCCTTAGCAATGTGGCTCTGGGCACAGAAGACAGGAGAGGGGCACGCTGAGGACACGTGATGACAGAGACTGCGAAATACATGCAGGCAAAACAAGGAAGGGGCCAGGGGAAACAGGGCCCTCACCCTGGACACTCATCAAATCGCCATCATCCTTTCAAATGCACAAAGTGCGCACATCACACATACACATTTGTCAGACATGATCATTAGTGTTAATCTTCAACAGAAAAAAATGGAAAATGCAAAACATGAAAGGAGGTGATGAACACCGCTCCCCGCTCCCTGGCTCACACGAGAAAGGAAACCAGGCGTGACGCCACACTGCCTCAGTGCTGGAGAGGTCCCCTCAACGTGTCTTTCAGCCACCACGGTCACAATGGGGTGCGTGCTTTGGCAAGGTGGGAGGCACTCCATCTCATCTGCAAAGGCCTGCTTTTCTCTGTTGGTGGTTCAGCTTATGGAGGACACGTACGCAAAATGACAGCTCTCACATTGCTTCAAACTCGTCGATACGCTGCTTGGTGTTGCCTTGTCGGATCTGCCGCAGGGTCTTGTACTTGTCACGTCCCGCCTTCACGTTCTCAGCATGAAGAACGTCGTTCTGCGTCTTCTTGGTTTCATCTCTGGCTTGGGCTAATTCTGAACTTAATGCCTAGGTTTAGAAAATAAAAAAGCATAACTATTATTTTCTGGGGATTTTAAAAACAAGACCAAAATACACATATAAGAAATTTTCTTTTTAGTTTATTTAAAATTCCAGTGTAAAATCTTTGAAGTGTATTACTTTGTTTTACTTTTAGCAATTGTGGGATTAGTGGTTAGGAAGAAATACCCATGGCCTTTCATTTCTATGCCCGTCAGCTACTATGATTTTGTGTATTAATCTAAATCCCCTTAACTTTCTCACAATACTTGAAATGACTCACAAAAAAAATTTCCTGTGGCCATTAGAGACTAATGTTACCGTAAGACCTAAAAACTACACTATACCCTGAGGGATGCTTTCTCTGAAAGGTTTCATGTATTCATTACACATATCAGCTCATTTTCTTTTCTTTATTAATATCTAAAGATTTCACCAATTAAAAAATTAGAAAACAATGGGGAAAAAGTCCAGGAATATTAAAATTTCCTACTTTGACCTAACTGCATAATTAGATGAGGCGATGTCACACAGGTAGTCAAATTACCAGTGCTTTTTAACAGACCCTTTTTTAAAAAACTAAATTCACCTGCTTTTCGAACACAGCATGAAAATACTTCTATCTTCAAATGTGGGTCAAGCTATGATTGAGGAGTAACTCACTAGGTAAGGCCCGACCACGCAGAGTTAACAACCATTTGCTGCGGGGCCACCCGACAAAAGAGGCGACAGGATGGGCCTGCGGGCCCAGGGCTCGCGGACCAGTCGCTCCCCGGGCCGGCTGGTGCCCAGCTTCCGCAGGCCCAACGTGCCTTTCCGACGGCGCTGTCTCGGTAAGCGAGGGAAACGCAAACGATGGTTTAAATACTTCTGCAACTGCAGACTGCAAATACCTGGAGCTGCTTTTTAACGCGTTCGTTTTTCTGCGTTTCTGTGACGCGCTCCTCCTCACTTCTGTGGTTCAACACCCCATCACTGGACAGTTCAGCGCTGGCCTCGGCGTGGTTTTCGTCATGTTCGTCGTGTTCATTTTCGGTTGGAGGAACGACTGGTGGCGGTGGAGGTGGGGGGGGCGCCGACATCACGTTTTTTAACTCTTCTTTGGTCTTTTCCAAGTCCTCCTGGGCTGCGTAAGCCTGAACGTTAAAAATCAGCTGATCAGCAACTTTAAAAATCAGTAATTTAAGAATCAAGTAAAGCTTCCGAATTGAAGCCGTGTTTCAGGCAGTGGAAACAGGCCCATTCACGGGAGCTCTACTGTAACAGAAGGATGCCGGCAGGTGGAAGTGACAGGGTTTTAGAAACACTGCTTTGGAAACATTGATAAAATCATTAATCCTGGCAAGGATGACCAATTGCTGCTAAAATCGTTCTGCCAACTGCTGGTGAGAAAGGTATCCGTATGACGCCAAAGAAGCCACACCTAATAGCTTACAGTTTCATCACAAGGAGGAAAACGCAACCAGACAATGGAGGAGTCAGACTGCAATTACTCTGGTCCAATGATCAGTTAAAACCACTAATGGTGAGTTAACCAGACAGTAAGTGCCATCTGAAAGGATAAAATAGGAGTATTCCAATGGCTCCTATTATTCGGGTGCTCCTACTGTTCAGGATACCTCAAAAGCTCCGCTTTATACTGCTGTCCAGCCGTATTATTAATAGCACTCCCTCGTCTTCACTTTCAAAAATATTCTAATTTGGAGGATAAATTACATGAAAGGCTCACTTATAAGCCATTATCATCAAAAATGTTTAACTTCTGGCCTTCACACTTTCAGGTCTATCTCCCACTTTACAGGAAATATTGATGATAAAAGAATAAGCTGAATGACACCATGAAAAAGCAACTAGACCAGTAAAGGGGGGAAACCTGGGTGCCTGTGGTAATTCAGTATCATAAAAAGAAGAACTACCCTACTCTAAAATGGACTTAAAGCAAACAGATGCGATGCCAAGTCCTACTTTGAATACTCGCCTGGCAAATTAGCTGTAAAAGACTTTTGGGTCAATTTTGAATACAGTCTGCCTAGAAATAAACCCACACATGTCTGTTCAATTAATTCATGAGAAAGCAGCCAGGAACACGCAATGAAGGAACGGCAGTCCTTCAACGAACGATGGAGAAAGTGGACAGCTACATGCAAACGAGTGAAACTGGACCCCTGTGCTACCCCACACACAGAAATCGACTCGAAACAGATTTGAAACTAAGACGTAAAACCATAAAGCTTCTGGAAGAAATCACAGGCAGCAAAGTCCCGGACACTGGTCTTGGCGATGATTTGTTTGTATTTGACACCAACAGCAAAGGCAACAAACAGAAACAAACAAGTAGAACTGTATCAAACTAGGAAACTGCACAGCAAAGGAAACCATCAACCAAACAGGAAGGCAACCTACCATGGGGAGAAAATATTTACAAACGTGTGTACCTGTTAAGGGGTTAACATCCAAAATATACTAAAAACTCATGCAACACAATAGTTAAAAAACCAAACAATCCAATTAAAAAAAGGGCAGAGAACTGAATAGATATTTTTCCAAAGACAACAGATGACTAACAGGTACACGAAAAGGTGCTCAGCATCGCTCATCACCAGGGAAATGCACATCAAACCAGTGAGATACCACCTCACACCAGCTGGAATGGCTATCACCAAAACAGTAACAAATAAGTGTTGGTGGTGAAGAATGTATTGCTGGTGGGACAGTAAACTGGTGCAGCCACGATGGAAAACAGCATGGAGATTCCTCAAAAAATTAAAAAATGGGACAGCCATATAATCCAGCAATTCTACGTCTGGCATTTAAACAAGGAAACAAAAACACGCACCTGGACGGACAGACCTGTCTCCACACGCACTGCAGCATACTTACAACGGCTAATTTATGAAAGCAACCTGAGGGCCACTGGTGAGTACACGGAAAAAGGAAAGGTGGTATGGGCGTACAAACATACCCACACACAGGAATACTATTCAGCCATAAAAAAGGAGGAAAGCTTGCCACTTGTAACATCATGGATGGACCTTGAGAGCATTAGGCCAAGTGAAATAAGTCGGAGGAAGACAAATATTACACGCTTTCACCCACATGTGGAATGCAGAACCAATTAAACAACTGGGCTTACGGACACGGAACGGACTGGCGGTCAGCAGAGGCACGGGTGGGCAACACACGACAGAAGGGTTAACGGGTTCAGTTCCCAGCTACAGAGGAAGCCGTGGGACGTAACGCACAGCATGAGAACTGTGGCCGACAACGCTGCATTGCATGTCTGAAGGTCACTACGGGAGTAAAGTTTTCATCACAAGGAAAAAACATCTGTGGCTATGCATGGTGGCTTATTGTGGTGACCATTCGCGATGTATAAAATATGAATTATTATGTTGTACACCTAAAACTAATACGGTGTCGATCCTGTCCACATGTTTGGAGACAGTCTCATGCCAGATGAGAGGAAATCTGACGAGATGCAACAGTACATGCAGGACGACCTCACCGGAACACAGAAATGCGTATGACGCACGTCTGTGAGCAGGAAAAGACCCGGAAGGACATGCACTGAGCTGTGACGATACTGACCCTGGTTTGCGGGAATGTGACTCCTTGTGTGAATTTCCCAATTCCCATAACTAACAGGATTTGCCCCCGTGACGTGTTATTCTTAAGTTTATGTGTCTCTATAAAATTCTAATAAAGTAGTGTAACAGGTAGGTTAACAGAGTTTTACTCCTTTGTACAGTTACATGTATGAAATTTAAACTGCTACAAAGAAAATTTAAGTAAGAATGAAAGAAACCATATTCATTTCACAGCAGAAAAACTGTGCGCATGCACTGAAGGATTAATGCTGCGTGAAGTCCGCACTCGGCTCTCGTGACCTCGCGTTCGGGCCCCTCCCGCGGCAGCCTTGGTGTCCCCCGCCCGCCGCTTCGCACGGCGGTGGTTTAGCCGCTCGAGAACTCACGTCAGAAACCGCGGCGCCATCCTCACTGCGTCCCTGCCGTTTAGCTTTACATCCGATCCTTGGCTGCTGTGCCCTTTTGAATCCACCACAAAATGTCTCTCCCAAGCCTCGTTTCCTCTTTACTCTCACCGCCACATCCTGAGTTTGTGTCTTCAGCCCTGAAGTAACCCTGACCACTGTCCCGATTCATCCGTCACCCTGACTGCTAAGTTACTTTATAAAACCGTACCTGATCACGTTACATATGATCCCCGTTCTAAAGTCTTCAGAACTCAGTGTCTACAGATCCTCTCCATCATCTTGCCTCAGCAGCACATTTATATAACGCCTTTCACAACTTAATTTCCTCCCTAACTTTCCAGACACATCTTCCAGAATTTCCGAATTGCGTGCTTACCGGCTATCCTCAAACCTGTCATGCACTTTCTTACTTCCTACAGTCATTTATTTCCCTCCGTCCGGAATGACCTCCTCTTCGGTCTCTAACCATTCACAATCTTTTCTATCCCAAAGTTGACTTTTTATTCAAGACCCAGGTTACATTTACAAGAGTTTTCCCAACACCTGCCTCATTCACCTCTCCTGTCCTCCCAAAATACTTAGCTTACATCAACAATTTTTACTACAACACACACAGACACCTTCCTCCTCTAAATTATTACAGTACCCTATACTCATCTCCCTAAATTCAGCATATTGGGGTGCAAAATAGTATTTCAATAGATGATAGTGAACGAACACATAAATGATTACTTTTTGTTGCCACTCATTAGCTTCCTCTTCCTTTTTCCTCTTGGCTACTTCTAGGAGTGTAATCCTGGCAGTGAATTCGGCGAGTTCTGCTGCCTAAAGTAAACAACAGAATTACCAAAATTAAAACAAAACAATATATGTTCAATAACTTATATTAAGTCAATAAAGCTTTAACATATATGCTCAGGCTGTTTTATGTTTTTCTTAGATAGTGTCTCATTTTTTTTAAAAGGTAGTATTTCTTTAACGTCATAAATATCTCCTCTACAGTAGGTCTAATGAACTAATAAGAAAAGTGAAAGAATATTTATTATTCTACAGACAAGAACTTACTCATGTTTCAGCGCAAGGAAATTAAAATGTGGTGACTTCGAAGCTATTTTTTAACTTTTATCAATTAAGTATTTGCCAAAGCCTACAGAAGGAAAACCTGTATTTATACAATGCTTCACAGTTTAAAGAGCACTTTGTCAAATAATCAGACTCGACTTTCCAACGACCCTCTCAGACGGCGCTGCTGTTCTTCTCAGAAAGAGGGTCTGAGCTCAGGAAGACCGAAGGCAAGCAAGTGCCCGGCCACCCTGGTCCGCACTATCTGCACGCCCACGCCCTTCAGAGGGCTCACGGAGCTACCGCATGCCGCCAGTGTGTCTGAAGCGAAACGTGCCAGTGGCTTATGGGGAGTTCAAACGAATCAGAATCTTTTGTCAGCAACAGAATTCATTCATCTTTTATTCTGTTTCACTTTTAGGTTTATCTCTACACGCTGATTAAGTTACTTGTATCTCCGGTTTACTTTCCAGAAGGCATAATAATACGCTTAGTTTCGCAAGGTTAACTCCATGCTTGTGTGCACGTTTTTCTTCTTCTCAAGGAAGATCGAAGGTTCCTTACTAGCTGTTCCTGATTCTTCATCTGGTCGGCAGCTTGCTTCGCGATAGCTGACTTGGCCTCTTCAGCAGCTCGACGCTCCTTTTCCAGCCTTTCTGCTTCTTCTTTTGCTCGTTTTCGTTCCTGGTCCAGTTCCAGGGCTTTTCGAGTCTGTTCTTCCAGTTCTGTCAAAAATAGGTATGCCCCCCAATAATTAATGCCAATTATATTCGTTATCAAAAGAAGCCAAAATAGTAGCAAGGAATCTAATCTTTATTTTGAAAAATTAGCCCATTTACAAATAAACATATACCTCATTTTTTAAAATCCTCACCCAAGGATGTATTTACTAATTTGAGAGAGAGAGAGACAGAGAGACAGAGAGACAAACAGACACGCAGGCGCATGAGAGAGAGAAGCATGGATCTGCTGCCTCCTGTATGCAACTGGGGATCAAACCCTCAACCTAGGCATGTGCCTAGGAATGACCAGGAATTGAACCTGCAACCTTCTGATGCATGGGATGATGTTCCAACCAACTGAGCCACCTGGCCAGGGCATATACCTCATTTTTAACTTAGCAAAAGCGTAATAAAATTTTTAAGATCTATTTCACTATTTAAAAATGCAAAGAAATGAAAATCTACATAACTGTTCTTTAAAAAATAATCTCTCCAAAGTTTTTTTTTTTTTTTAAGTTTGTAATGAATTTACTGGGCTGGCATTGGTTAATAAAATTATATAGGTTTCAGGTGTACCATTCTGTATCACCTACACATTGCACGTACCGTGTGCTCACCACCCCAGGTCCTACCTCCCTCCGTCACCATTTGCCCCCATACCCTCTTCCCAGTAGAGGAGAACAGAGGCGGACAGAACGCAGAGCCTGAGGCCTGCAGCGCTCTACCAGGCTGAGAAGGCAGAAATTCAGACTTTGGGGCAATCAAGGCATCCGGGGCTGGAGACGCCAAGATCATGAAGAGGAGTGAATAGACAGGTAAGCCCAAATCTGTTTGCTACTCCCCTGTAATACGCCTGCCACCTCCTAAAATGTACTTCCACGCAGGGTTAGACCCTAGTAAACAAGGAAGAAGCCGCTGGAAGAGGCTGAACAGCTGAGCAGAGAGATGGTCACTCTTGCAACTGGGGAGTCAAAGGCTGGTTCAGGGCCCTCTGAGACAGAAAGGCCTCCATAAATACAGTCTTTCAGATGACACACCCAAGGGGCCACAGGCTACCAGAGAATGCAAACCAGAGAGAAACCAACTAACCAACCCCACCAAGATGATCTGTACACATTCTGTCAGTCAAAACAAAACCAAATCCTCTCTAAAGGAAAATAACATCGCCCAGAGTATCTAAAACTTTCCACATAAGCTAGGCATTCAACCAAAATTACCATGAGATGGGGCCAAATGAACCCCCTCCAACCAGCCACCAAAAAACAGACTATAGCCTAGACCCAGAGATTATCCAGTATTATAATGGATCACAGTGAAGTTAGCAAACAAGGGTGTTAAAATAATCACGATGACTACTCATCCAGGAGAGCTGGGAAGCAAGCAAATCACGAGGGAAAATCAAAGTCCGGGGGAGCACCGACAGTAATGCGGAAAGTGATCTTCAGGCATCTTACAGATCCTCCGCAAAGCACCCGAGGGCCAGAGTCCCTTTATAATTACAGAAGTCCAACCTATCGGTCTTCACCTTCATTTTACCCCCAACATTTAGGTCTATAATCCAAAGCCCCTCCACAGAGAAGTATCTTCTAAAAATTCATGAGGTCTTTGACAGAGACCCAAATACATTACTAATTTTATTTTGGCAAAACAGTGAGACCCTGCAATCATGCACTGAACCCCTCCCCTCAAAAAAAGAAGTAAAACATTTATAACCACTGAATAATCCACAAAACTGTAAGCGTAAAGAGCAGGGGACTCCTCCTGTGCCGGAGGTGGAAAGGTTAAGGAAACACCATCTGGACAGGCCCGACTTGGGAGGCAGGGGACCCAACAAAAAAGCCGCATCCAGAAACTGCTAGGACATCTTCAGCACACAGAAGTGTACAGCAAAGGCACCCCAACAAACTGATCTTCCTCTCGTGGGCTTCCCATCTCCAGAACTTCCTCTTCAGAAGCTCTCTCCTCAAATGATTACGAATAAACAGAATGGGAGGCTATGGAAGATTAGGGGAAAAGTATAATTAATTCCAGCGAACAAAGATAATTAATTCCAGCGCCCACCCAGAACGACCCAGGCACCACATCACCGCAGCGCCCCAGGAGAGGGCCCACGCTGCAGAGTGTGCGGGACGCCCGCGCTGCGGGCTCAGGGGGCGGGGCCCGGTGCTGGCGGACATTAAACTCCTCTGCAGATTCAGCTTGTGCTGTTATAAACTAACTGGCTCCCTACAGTACCTTTTCCAACTAATTATTTTCCTTTTCTCAACTTCAGGCTCATAATTTATGAAAGTGTGCAATGTGCAACCCTACCTAATGCGATAGTAGCTAACGTAAGATCCGAGTAATACATAAGCCCAAGTGATACCTCGTTTCTGACAATCACTACGCGCTGACTGCATGTATCTTGTTGGACACCTACATTCACTGATGAGAGGTCAGTTACAAATCTTTCTAGACACAGCTGGTAACTGAACACTTTGGCATTTGCAATAGGGTGTACAAACAGGTAATTGGAACAAATCAGTCACAAACAGACCCATACGTATACGCTCTTTGGAACCTGTGGCAGAGGTGATGCTGTAGTACAACGGGGAGAGGTCTGGGTCAGCTGGAAATACATACCGGGAAAAACCCAGACCTTTACAGAGATCAGTTTCATACAGATCGTAGATCTAAACGTGAAAGGCAAAGCGAAGCTTTTAGAAGGTGGCTCAGAATAACATACAACCATAATGAAAAGAGTTTGATAAACGGAACTTAAAATTCAAAACTCTTCATTAAGAGACATCTTTAAGAAAGTAAAAAGGTAAATGAACCATATGGACAAGATATTTTACAATACATGTAAAGAACTCCTACAGATCAACCTGAAAAAGAAGAAAATTCAGGGTTTTTTTTAAATGAGCAAGAGTTGTGAAAGGACACTTTACATACAGCTACAGGCATTTGCAAAGGTGCTGAAAATCGTCAGTCACCGAGCCAAGGTACCGCAGTCACTGCGCACACCAGAATGCCCGCCACACGGAACGACAAAGAAACCCTGACGGTCACAAGTGGTGACGTCATGGTGCCAACACAGAGCGTGAGAGCCTTCGGTCACCACCGGCAGGAACGCACACTGACACAAGCACTCGGATGGAAACAATGGTGACAGGACCTGCAGCAGCAGGGCAGAGCTGGTACCCAGCAATCCCGCCCCCAGGGTATGTCTCCCCAAACTAACACATGTGTGCTCACGGCCGTCTCATTTGATAAAACCCCCCAGTGGGAAATATCCCACGTCACCATCACCCGTGAATGGATAACAGTGTGCATATGCAACAGGATATTCCACAACATAAAAGAGCAAACTACAGCTACACACATGAGTTCAAGCCAAAAACACAAAAAAGCCAAACACAAGAGTGCATGAATTCACTTGTATCTACTGCAGAAACAGACACCACTATTCTCAAGCACATCAAAAACACAAGCAACAAAACAAGAAACAGACTGGATTCCATCCAAATTTAAAACCACTGAGCTTCAAAAAACACCATCAACAAAGTAAAAAGACAACCCTTGGAATGAAAGAAAATATCTGGAGATCATATATACCTGATATCTGAGAAAGGACGTGTATCCAGAGACATAAAACATTCTTACACCTTAACAGCAAAAGGACAAATGACGCAACTGAAAAATGGGCACAGCATCTGAAAATACCGTCTTCTTTGGACTGTAAGACATAATGGTTGATGCTGCCGGCTGAGTTCTGTTTACATCTACATTGGTGAAATATCATGTTATTTATGTTATTAAGTATTTTACCACATTGTTTGCTTCAAAATTTTTTTACCAATTTTCCTCCTCTAAAACCTAGGTGCACCTTACGGTCCGACAAATGCGGTACGTTTTTCCAAAGAGGATACGTGAATGGCCAATAAACACCTGGAAAGATGCACAACCCTATTAACCACCAGGAAAATGCAACTCGAAACCACTTCATACCTGTTCGAACGATTGTAACCCAAAGACCAACACTGCCCAGTGTTGGTAAGCGTGCGGAGGAATCACACACTGCTGGTGGGAATGTGCGTTGGTGCAGCAGGGTTAGGAACCAGTTGGGCGGTTCCTCAGAAAGGTACACGTAGAGTCACCCTACGACCCAGCCATTCCACACCCAAGTTTATACCCAAAGGAATTAACACATATGAAACGCAATAACCAGTCACAAATGTTCGTATCTGCATGTTCACAACAGCCAAACAGTGGAAACAACTCAATGTCCAAAAACTGATGACTAAATAAAATGTAGAGTTACCCACAGAACAAAATACTACTGAGCAACAAGAAAGTACTTGACACGCTCCACAACGTGATGATCCGTGTAAACACAGTGCACAGTGACATGCAGTGACAAGTCACGAAAGACCACGTCTGCATGATTCCGTTAACACGAAACGTCCAGAAGAGGCGAGTCTGTAGACACAGAGGCTGCCTAGGGCTGGGGGGAGAGGGCTGGGAAGTAACGGGAATGACTGCACATGGGGACGGTATTTATTTTGAGGATCGTAAAATCGTTCTAAAATTGTGCGGATGGTCACCCAACTCAAGGAATATACTAAAACCTGTTAAATTGCACACTTTAGATGGCTGTGTGGTGTGTAAGTTATATCTCAACAAAGCTACTGTAAATAAATAAGATTAAACTCTATGAAGATATAAAATTAGAATGATAGGTCACATCTGGAGTGAAAAAAACGACTGGGAAGGGACACATGGAAGGATCCCTGAGTACAGGTGATGTTCTGTACCTAGTTCTGGGTCGTCACAAAAATAAATTTGCTGTGTGAAAACTCGTAAAGCCTTATGCCTAAGAGGTACGCACATTATTGTATCTATGCTATCCTTCGATGGAAAAGCATTTTTAATGTAACCATAAAGTTCAGAAAATCTCAGAAAACTAAGTTAGGGATTATTTACTCCTGTTTTAGCAATTAGGAACCTTAGAGGTTAAAATAAACTGCTTACGGTCATATTCTAAGTTAATGACAGAATTAAAGCTTAGCTCCTATTTGTAAACCATGGAAACTGAAAGTGGACAACCCTGCCACTCACATTAACTACCGATTTTATCACATCACGTGCCCACTTCCTTCACTGCGCTGAAAACTGCATCAGGTGACCTGTACCCTCTGTGAAGAACAGAACGTGCGGCACACGGCCTGGCGAGCGTCCAGGATGAGATCACTACGCCCCCAGCTCTTCCCTGTGCCTTTCTGAAGGTGGGAATTCACTTTGTTACTTGTTGGAACAGTAACTGACTGTGAGCCTGGCTGTACTAAAATACAGCCATCAATTTGACTTAAAGGTGGTTAAGAGAAAATGATAAAGAAAGATAATTAACATTGATACATTATAGAAATGTAAAATGGAAGAATGGTTTTATTAAATGATTTGTGGCCCATTTCAAATAATAACTTTCAATAAAAAATTTTTTTTAAATGACAATAAAAAATATATAAAATTTCTTCTCAAACAAAAAAACTATAGGTTAATCTACTAAATACCATGACTTCGGTATGGCCGAAGTTACCGCATTTGAACAAGAATTTAGCATAATTTGCAAGACCGTCACAGAGATTTCAGGACAGCCTGGAAAAGCTTTATTACTAGGAAAAAAACTGGGTGTCCTCTTCCTTAAGAGGGCTGATTTAAGATTGTTTTAAACGTTCTTTCTTACGTTCTAACGTCCTTATATTCTTTAGCACTTCTTTACTTGAGTAGCCTTACCGCGTGTAAATTATCAATATGTTTACTATACATGCTGAATGAGATTAAAAGATTCAGGAAGTAGCTATTCTCTCAGAAATGGCATCATATAAATGAGAAAGTCCTGTCGTTCAACCTCCTCTTTAAAATCAGGCCAGTATCATAAATTTAAACTTTAAAAAAATGCTTTAGCACGTTCCAGGATTTCCTTCTCCTTTCTGCAGCCTTCTCCCTGTAAAAGTACTGCTTATACTACTCACACGGCACCAGTACATATTACCCACTTTATCAATATTTCTGCCACCAGACTTCACTCCCAGCATGCTGCATACTTGTATTCCTAAAATGCAGCACACAACAGGCATTTCAGGAATGTCTGCTTTAACTAACGAAAAAGGCACCGAAGGTGGCAGAAGCGACGTCAGGATGGGATTCAGAGAGCATGTTCTGCCCTTGTGCTGTGGTCTGTGAACAAGCCTCTCTCCACCTCTTAGCTTTGAACTACACAGTTTCTAGGTCCCTTCTAGCTCTGAGAAGTGAGGTTTCTAAATGAGAGAGAATAAAACCCAGGCTTTCTGTTTCTTCCCTTACAAATTATTATTTCCAATCCTCTCGGAATGACAATGACCAACCACTTTGTGGATTTACAGCGATCCTTGTGCCTTCCTCCCCTCCACACCCAATTACAAACTGCTGTACCCAGGACACCCCCCCACCGAAGCAGGCTGGTGTTAGGAATGAGGGTGAACCTGTGTGAGGTTGTTATTCAATAAACCTGACACAGAGTAATAACCTTATTCTACTTCCAACAGAACTAAGGCTGGTTCTACTAGTTGTGCAAGTATCAATTCTAGCTTCATAAATAATAGATTTCGTGTTAGCCCTGAGACAGCACTGCTTAGGAAGGAGGCAAACTTCTTATTTGTTCAATACCTTTTCCTTCTGTTCTCCCACCCTTTGTGGTTTGAAAGGAATGTATCCCAGAGTTGTTTGAGGTATAGCACACTCTCCAGATCTAGTGCGCCTTCTCTATACACTGTAGCATTTCGGTTACATACTGCTTAGGAAGCCGATTCTTCACAACATTTCTCTATGTTGGATAGTTTTTAACATAATGAAATCAGATTTAGAGACTGAGTCCAAAAGAGTTGGTGAAGTCAGAACAGCTTGAAAATGCCTGAAGTTATATACGTGCTTTAAGGTACTTAAATACCCATAAAGCACTGCATAAACGCTTTTGTTTACATGCCAGAAAGTATTTTAAAATGTGCTGTTTATGGAACCCCAAACAAGAGAAATAAATTAACATAGTCAATTTACAATATAGAATAAGAGTACACAGCAGTAACTAAAGAGAAAGAACCCATAAATGTTGCATAGTTGAATGTGTTTTAAACACGTTTATGATGTAATTCCACTAAGTTTAATTTAGCAATTAAATGTAATTATTCTCTGTAAAACAAGTAAGTTTTAATAGTAGTTAAGGAAATATTACTACTTGACAACAGAGCAATGATTTTTTTAATTTTTTTAATTTAATCTTTTTTCCAGTAGTTTTATTTTATTATCTTTTTCGTCTTTGTGTTTTTATTGCATCCTCACTGTATTTTCCCCACCCCCACTTAGTCCCCTTACACTTCTCTCCCCGGCAATCATCACGCTGCCGTCCATGTTCACAGTCCTCTGTCTCCTCTACAGAGCAACGATTCTGAATCCAGCGTCAAAACGGACTTACCTTTCTGGGCTTTCAGTGTCTGCTCTTCAATTTGCCTTAGACGCTCCATTAGTTCTTCCTTCTCCCGTTCTATCCTTTCCTTTTCCTTTTCCGCTATTTCTCTTTTCTTCTTTTCATTCTCCAACTGTGCCCTTAAAATGAATTGCAATCGTTTTGTTACAAATTAATAACCAGAAAAACCAACTAAGAAGAAACCACAGCATAAATATTATGTCTTTATTATATTCATCTGTGTCAAAAATTCATATAGTTGAAAATCTAGAAGCACCCCATATTTTTCAGACCATAAGATGCACCTAGGTTTTAGAGGAAAATAGGAAAAAAAATTTTGAAGCAAAAAATGTGGTAAAATATTTAAAAATATAAATAATAGAATATTCCACCAATGTAAATGTAAACAGAACTCAACAGCAGGATTAACAACTATTATTCTTCCCAAAGTTTGGGGGGGGGGTGAAGAAAAGAAAAGAAAAAAGGTGTATCTTTAGTTCGAAAAATACAGTACATATACTAGATTATAATGTGTTTCTTATTGTGGGGTAACAATACATATAGTCAATCACTATTTTAAAAATATTAAAAACTTAGCTACTTTAGAAAGAACCTCAAAGGACAAATTTTCAAAACTGTTAGGAAAGTAAAACTGTCAAATGTATCTCTTGTGTGCAAAGCATATTTTAAAATGCAGCCCTGGCTGATGTAGCTCAGTGGACTGAGCGCAGGCCTGCGAACCAAAGGGGTCACTGGTTTGATTCCCAGTCAGGGCACAAGCCTGGGCTGCGGGCCAGGTCCCCAGTAGGGGGCGCACAAGAAGCAACCACACCTTGATGTTTTCTCTCCCTCTCTTTCACCCTTCCATCCCTGCTCTCTAAAAATAAATAAAATCTTTAAAAAGGAAGGAAGGAAGGAAGGAGAAGGAGAAGGGAAAAGAAAACGCAGATTTGAGTGGAGGGGAAAAAGAAGATTTATCACGTGCATACTCAATGACCTTTCACAATTAGAAGTCAGCACAAAGGAGTTAATTGCAGAGTTGCCACTCGTACCCAAGAAAATGACTTTAGCTTATCAGGAGGTGTAAGGGAGCACACAAGGCTGTTTTATTTTAAACAGTAAAATATCCTGGGAAGGCAACAATTTGCAATAATTAGCAAAAAATTAATGCAAGTTTAATTTCTGAGGTAGAACCAATTTATGCTTAGATACAAGATGACAGATAAGTTGTATCTCCTTTGACAATTCTATTAGCGTGACAGATAAACCGCATTATCAACCTAATGCTGTTTAAAAAGGTCACCATGAGAGCTAGGTGGACGACTGGCTCCATCATTTAGCTGCATCTGCCACGGGCCTAAGGAGACTGTTTCTTTTAAATACAGCCAAATTCATCCATCAAACAAGAGCCTACCAGGAGTGTGACTCTGTCGAAGGCCAGAGATATAAACATAAATAAGAATTAGATGAGACACTGTACTAGTCATCAGTGATATTATCTACTTAATAAGTTTAATCAACACTCAGTATCACCATCACTTTAATGGGAATAAGTTTTTAGTTAAAAAATGAATTATATTTTCATTTCTGAAGCTTATCTGAATATGTCTAAATACCGCCCCCCAAAAGGCATCACTGCCATCTGGTGTCAATTCTAAATGCCAGGCACTTAACCTCCAGTCTCTGGTAAGTTCTTCAGCGGAGTTTCATTGAAGATGTTTTCCTTACTCTGTAAAGCCCAAATTGAAAAATTCCTGCAATTCCTAGGTACCCATCCTCCTCCAGTACAGAAAGCGAATCCACCTTGGGACAAACAGAACCGGGACACCAGGACAAGTCAGCAAGCGGTAAGGCAGGTAACGGATGCGGACCTCCTGCGCACCACACCAAGCGTGGAGTTTAGGAGTCACACTCCACCTGTCCAACCAGTCCGATCACTCCTCACAGCACGTGAGAGTCTAGGGCCTGGAGCTCATTCATTCGGGGAGAACAGCACCTGCGTTCCAGCTCCCTGCGAGGCACCTTTCAACAGCAAAAGAAGAGTCAGCCGCTCACCGCCCCCCACCCCCCCCAGACTTGGCCTCTGCAGTTCGTTAACCCCCCCCCCGTCTCCCTATCCTGTTCTGACCTACGGAGTACACGCAAGTACGTGCAGGCAAAGAGGTCTAAGGACTCATAAGACCTCACCCCTATAGAATGTATGAGTGTGACAGAGGCTTAAATGAGTAAGTTTCCCAATTTCCTTGAGCAAAAGAAGGGCCTTCTGGGCCCCACAGAGGTTGCTTGCTGCCTTTTCCGTATTCTTCGGGAAGCTAGAAACGCAGGCTGCCCCCGAAAGCAGAAGCGCAGCACTTCCCACGTCACTGCGAGCGTGGCCCAGGGCTACTCTTTCTCACGCTAGGCTGCCAGCGGTCCAGCAAGCCGGTCAGCTCCCCAGCCTCTGCTCAGCCACACCCAGCGCTGTCACGGTTCCCTAGGACAGCTGCCTTCCTGCCCTCCTCCGAGGCCCTGGGACTCGCACCACAAACCAGATCGCAAGACCTCACGGCCACAGCAACACCCATGAACTCAGCAGCTGCCAGGTCCAGCTGTGGCACACGTGGCCCCTTGTGGGGATAGGTGTCGGTTTCATGTGTTCTTCCTCAAGGACGGAGGTAAGGAGATACGGAAACGGGAAGAAACACTGAAGGTAACTCGGCCACAAGCGGGTTGGAGGGTGGGAGCAGGGAAGTAGCGTTTACACCACAAAGCGGAATAAACGAACAGCAGGTACCTGACTGTAATATTTAAAACAACACATACACAGTTTACTCTGCTGCACTCTTACGAAGACTACGTCTCACATCCTACAAGAATCCTCCTGTGACTACAGCCGCCACCCGCTAACACACACTCTGCTCCATGAAAACAAATGCCTTTGGCTCGCCGCATCCCTTAGTTACACCCAGTTTTGCGGGTCTCTCTTACCTCCCTCATGCAGCCGAGGCGCCTGCTTCTCCCCTGGACAACGTCCAGCTGGGAGGACCGACCCGGTACACTCGCTGGCCCGAGGCAAGCCACGCATTCTTCACTCTACGTGTCTGCTTATGTTGTGGAAGAGCGTCTTCTGAAACTACCTCCCCCCTCGCTGACCCTCAAGCCTACTCCTAACTTCAAAGGTCTAGCAAAGTCCCCCCTTCCCCAGGGGGCAGGCCTCTTGTATAACGATGTAAATCTAAACCACAGGTGTAAGTACTTTTATTTAGAGTTTGGGTTTGGAAACACTCATTTGACCAAGTTGTTCTATTTCAAGAATGCAAATAACATCAATAAGCTATCAATTCTCTGAATTAACATGCAAAAAATATTTTAGAATACCTTATTTTCTAAAGACTATTATATGGATCCAATTACATTTTTCTTAAGATAAAAAACTAATATGTAACTTCTATTCAGGCTATGTATTAATAATATTAAGAATTATTATGATAGCTACTATTTATTAAATGTTTATATAACGCTGTCATTATTTTTCACAAAAACCCTTGAAGGTAGGACTATTATTTTCATATTAAGGGTAAGAGGTCAGTGGCTCAGAAGTTTTTTCCAACAAGTGTTAGACTGAAACCCAGATTTATCTAGTCCCAAAGCCTGTATTCTCGGTACGACGCCAACTGCGTCCTACCGAACAGGCAGCCAGCCATGACGCAAAATACCCCACGGCTAACCTGCAAACGGGCATGAGCATCTGAATTTGAGTTGCAAACCTGAGGCTCTTAGTTTTTAAATTTCTTAACAATTTTAGCTACACAAAAAATGTTGAGAATTGCAGAATAAATCATCATCAATTTGGATGCAAATAACTTCAGAGCACAGACTAGAGAGATCAATAACCCGTGGTACCGGGTTACATACAACCGACATGCAACACCACTTTCACTGTGAAAACGCCCAAGTGACGAGACTTAAGGGGGAAGAATAAGACCATGTGCATCAAGGTACTGAGGGAAGAGGCTTCCCAGGCGCAGCCCAGGGGCAAGCACCACTTGCTGCCCCTTCCCAGCGACTGCTGCGGCCCAGGAGGGTCCAGCAGCACAGGCGGCGTACCCCTGAGCGTTTCCCCAAGGGAGTCCGCCGGCTGCTCTGCCCACGGACTTGACCAAAACTATTTCCACGGGCACAGCTGCCATCTCTCTCTGACCTGCACAGCAGGGAACACGCGAAGACCTGGCACGCCATTTCCGACACCTGCCAAATCCCTGTGTGGATAATACAAAACATCCTCTAGGCATTCAAATGAATAAACAGTTACTCAATTCCTACAACAGACAATGCTTGCTAATTAAAGGCTATAACATTATCCGAGATGAGACCCGCAGGATTCTTACTGTGGCACAAACAAACAAACAAACAAAAAAAAAAATCACACTTAAAAGTCTTCTATTTTCACCTAGGCCTTAAAGTAACGAAAATATAGTACCTTTACCAAACGGTACTTGTTCATGACACTACATATACTAAAAACCATACAGCATGCCTCTCTATGCTTGAGAAATAAAGAATAAGTAGACAAATATTTAAGAATATAAGTAACATATCAACATCACAGAGAAGCAGAACAGTTAGGACGTTACTGAGTGATTAGTCTCCGTATCTGTGGGTTCCTCATCCATGGATTTAACCCACTGTGAATTAAAAATATCTGAAAGACACCTATGCTGCTGCTGCTGTGCACTGTGTAGGAAGGCCTACGCCGGTTCTGTCTACGCTGAAAGCGTGCAGACTTTCTTTGGCAGTTGCTCCCTAAACAGCACAGCACTACGACATCTACACAGCATTTACATTGCACTGGGCACTGTAAGTCATCTAGAGGTGACTTACAGTGCAGGGGAGGCTAATCCATCGCCTCTCGGCATCTGGCTAAGATCAAGTGCAGTATCCGTTCTTATCGGTTTAAAGTGCAGGGGAGACTCTACGCAGGCCCTGTGCAAATTACTGCGCCATTTCACATGAAGGACCTGGTGTCAGCGAGGGCCAGCGAGGGTCCTGGAGTAACGCCCTGCAAACGCAGGCTGTAACTTCTGAACATACAGGAAGTAAAGCCCAGTATAGACTGTTTTGAAAACCGTGTAATACCAGCACCGCAGAATGATCCTATGCCACAGGAGAGCAGAAAAGATGGCAGAGCCCAACCAAAGCAACAAACCCACTTAGTATCCTGAACGGATGGTCAGTAACTACCGGCTGTTTCACGCCTGTGTAAGAAACGCTTTGTAATACAGTGAACTCTTCTGAGGCAGACAAATTGAGGGAAGCAATCTGAATTAATAAGAGATCTGAATTACTGAGAACATTTAAGAAAAAATGCATCATTAAATACAAAGACCAAAAGCAGAGGCAGCAAAATTATATTTAGCAGGGGCCTATTTAATAGATTCAAATTATGTAATTTCCAGTATGTTTGAATATATAAATTACTATATTAAGGGCTCCTTAATATTGCTTTCTTTAGGAGCTACTCTATTTCTTAAATTATCATGCTATTCTACAAAGATTTCTTCAATAAAGGTTAACCTCAGTTTGGTGTTTAATTTTTTTCAAATAAAGCACAAAGTTTAAATTAATCTAGAATCAGATTTGAGGATTTGTTGCCCAACCCAGTAATCTGGTTCCAGGGCTGACAAGAATTTTCACCGATCTTTCTACTTCAAAAACTCTCAGTTTTATCAGTTAACAGTATCTTTTATTGGAAGTCTACATGAACGGTGGCTGAAAGCACCAGTGTTGCTGGCAGGGGGCACCGGTGTCACCGTGCTCTGCACGCCGACTTCGTGAGTTTCACAACACCCAGGACACTGGTTCAAAGAAAAACACTCGGTAAACTCTCACCCAAAGTCCCAGGCAAAACAAGCCTGAAAATTTCGTGCTGCATCCTAAGCAATGCCAGCGAGAAGCAAGCATAATAGAAGGAAAGCTACCTGTGAAATCGTGAAAAGCTGTTTACTCAGAAATGTGTCAGATACCTAACCTGAGAACCGTACATACTCACTTTATAAAGGACAGTGATAATACATACCGTCATTCAATTTCAATACAGTGAAAATGGTAGAAAATGTAAATTCTGAGTATGTTAAAGAAACTGAGCACTCTTAAAATTTTAGTTTTATTATTTATGTTTTTATTTTTACCCTCACCCGAGGCCATGCTTGTTGGTTTCAGAGAGGGAAAGAAACATCCGTGTGAGAAGCATGGAGCAGCTGTCTCTCGCGCACGCACCAAGTGGAGATGGAACCTGCAACGCAGGCATGTGCCCTGAGTGGGAACTGAACCCATGACCTTTCGGTGTACGAGACACTGCAACCAAATGAGCCACGCTGGCCACGGCTATTGCTCTTAAATTGTGAGCAGCCCACTTCTATCCACCAAGGAGGAAAGGATGTAAATTCCGTACCTTTCCAACTGCTTCTGATGCTTCTCCTCTCTGGCCTGAGCCTTCATCTGCTGCACCTCAATGGTATCAGGCTTCCTTCTTCGCATGTACAGTTCATGGTTTCCCATACACAAGGCCAAAATCCGCTTATTGATTCTCAGACGAGGTGCATAGAAAACAAAATCCTAAACACAAAGTGTTCTGAATTTAAGATCTTCCTCGCAGGACAGTCTCCCTTACGTGGATCTGTGCTCAGTTTCAATAACGCCACACCACATACAGTGCAGAAACCATCAGGTTTCCTATGGACCCGTGAGCACGCCACACTGGCACGCAGCTGCTCCCCGCCGCTCCCCTCCCCACCAGTTTTGTGAGGAGGCTAGTAATCTCATACGCTCAATACAGTAAAGTCATTTATTATTCTTCTTCTCCAAAGTAACCATTATCATCTGTTCCTCCACATCAGAAGCATTTTTTGTTTGTGTTACCTTTTGCCATATTTATCTCAAAATCGGTCTTTGTTCAGGGCTATCAAGTTTTTAAACCTAGAACTGTTCTTATCTTTTTGTCTTTCCAATAACTAACAGAATACAACAGTACGCTTGACACTAGATGAATGAGAGAATCTATTTAAATATAAAGATTTAAGTTTAACACTTTAAGTTACAAAAATGCAACATTCACGATTCAAAACTCTATAAACAGAATATAGAACAGAGTTCCCTTCGCTACAAGCTTTTTAAAAATGCCTCTTAGGAATGGTGATTATTTTCAAACACCTCCTAATACCTTAAGTTTCAGTTAAAATAAAATACTAATATTTACATGTTATAATAAGATGGAAACTTCACATTTTTAATACCATTTATTATCTTATCACTAGGAAAGTTAAACTACAGAAAAAGAATATTCCTTAGGACCAATTCAATAAATGAACAATGTCATTCTTCAAGTAATACCATAGCAAAGTGGCAGAAATTTAAAATACATAAAACATTTTTAAAATTTACTTACAGGTGCCTTTTTGTCGATTGGCTTTATAACAAATTTTTTGTCATTAAATGAAATATTTCTGATTTCGCTCCAGGGAAAACCAATTTTAGGTGTTAACCTTAAAAAAAAAATAAGAGAGAGAGAGCATTTCTGTAGTTAGAAGCATGAAACAATGGACAAAATTTGTATCAACTTTTTGGGGCCCATTTAGTTGAATGACCAGAGTTCCAGATTTTCAAAATATATTAACTTACTCATAACATACTGTTGACATTATCTTTTAAGGGAGAACCTGATCAATTAAAGCACATAAAACAGCCGTGGCTGGTGTGGCTCCACGGACCGAGTGCCGGCCTGCAAACCAAACGGTCGCTGCTTTGATCCCCGGTCAGGGCACACGCCTGGGCAGTGGGCCAGGTTCCCAGGTGGGGGCTCAGGCTATGTTTCTCTCACACATGGATGTTCCTCTCCCTCTTTTTCTCCCTACCTTCCCTCTTTCTAAAAACAAATAAATAAACAATTTAAAAAGTCACATAAAACAAAGACCACCCCCCAAATTTCATAAATGTGTCACAAAACTTGATTTCCCTATCAGGGTCTATACAAGCTCTATCTAGACTCGAGCTACAGCAACTATTTAAATATGTTTAAGAAGGGGAAAAGACAGCTTTTATAACTTTTCATGTGAATTATGACCCCGAGTCACTAAAAATTCCTTCCTTCCTGTTTAACATTAAAATGTTTGCGTTATTTATGAATATACTAAAAATAGTAAATTTTCAGTACACTTTAATAGGCTTAAATTTTACAGCATATGACTTACTTCTCCCACAAAAAATTCTGTGCACTCCTGTACCCAAGTGTTTGGATGAAGAGAACGGAAATTCTGACTCTGCGACTGTGAAACTGTTGCCCCCACACACCACCCACACACAAGGATTCAGGGGCTCAGCCTGGAACAAGTGATCTTGTTTCCGCTGGTCATACACTTCGTTTTCTCAGGCTGCCCCTCAAATGCGTCACTGCCATCCAACAAGCGCACGAAGGACCGTGGCACCTGCTGAGTCAGCATCCGGGTAACAGAGTACGGACTTCTATGTGTCCACAGTCCTCTTCCTCCTTAGGCAGACTGACTGCAGCCCATCAGATAATTTTCTCTACAAAAAGCCTTTTTTACTCAATATGCATGCACCATGCCGTCCTTTATCATGGCCACCAAGATATGCCACAGTTACCTACTAAGAAGGGAGGCTTGTAACATTTTAAGGTAATACTATACTACACTTACATGTTACTGCTAAAAGTTCTAAAGAATTTCCTCTTACAATTCTCACATCAATCTTGTGAGGTGAGTCTGGCAGTTACTCAAATTTCACAGAGTTAATAGCTTGACCAGGGTCACAAAAGTAACTAGTAGCAGAGTTGGTAAAAGAACCTAACTAACCTTTTAAAGTTGTACCCTATTTTGTATTTCTTTAAATTTGAAAGTGTAAGTAACAGATGAATACATTCTCGATATGAAATGAAACTGAATCATTACAGAAAAGACCAAAGACTCCACTGCCCACTGTCCCCAGTCCCCTCCTGCCCCAAGCTAACCCCCTCTTCCGTGTTCCCCATCTTTACCTTTATCAATATATACAATGAATACTCTAATAAAAACTGGTTCAATAATTTTTAAAAGAAGAAAGACTATTTGGTCTAATAGTCTTACAGTTATTTTTGCTTTTCAAAAATTTCCCCTTCTGAATGATACAGCATTTTAACTTGCTTTGAAGTGTAAATGAGAAAATACATCAGAGTGAAATTAGTAAAGTGCTCTCTTTTGGAATCACCATGTGTGCATACGCTTAGAAACGTGTGCTTCATTAGATACCCACGATAATGAAACCGAAACCTGGAGCCACCCAGAACAGAAAGAAGTGCCTTTGGGGAAGGCGACGCAGGCACAGACTTGGGTGCTTCTGTGTGGCGGTAAATAAATTAAGGAATGATATGATGCATTTGTAACCGTCATTCCTAAAAACTGCTGAAAGAGCTTGATGTACGTTACATTAAATATAAAAATACCTGCTCAATTTCAAAATCAAATCACACTGTTCACTATCTTTAATAGAGGAATATTCTGCTTCATGAATGTCCAAAAATATTCAAACAATTCCTATAAATATTAAACCAAAAAGTGTTACAAACACAATAAATCACGTTTTAATTTCACTGTCTCATTGCTCCTGATTTCTTACATATATTAATTTCAGTTTCAACCTGTATGCCACACATAACATTTAAGGAATCATTCTTCACCTACTGAGGAAATACATTTTAATTAAGTTACCAGACATAACTCACAAGAGATCAGGAAGTATACTTCCAATAAAAATGAATTCACCCATTTTGATAAATACACTGAAAAGTAACCGAAATCACAAGATGTTGAGAAAATGAAAACATGATATATGAAAGCTTATATGGCATAAACTAATCTTTTAACTTGGAAAGAAAAGTAGTAAGGGTAATCAAGCCAACTGATCAGTGACTAGCTCACTATTTACTTACTTGTCATCATGCTCATAAATATTCAGACCCAAAGCATCAACACCTAGCCACAATTCAGTTCCTTTTTTATTTTTTATTTCAAAATAGTTGACTCCATACATTTCTAGATCTTGTGCAATCTTCAGGTATTCCATCATAGAGTCCTCCCTGTTGAAATAAAGCTCAGCATAACATATTTAAGTAAGAGTACCTAATATCAAACAAATTACAAAAATACTCTGAATTAAAATGGAGTGTTTTATTTGCATAAGTCAGATGATCTTTGGGGGGTAATCAGACGTAATAATCAATGTTAGGAAATAAAAATACGTGAATTCGCGGAAAACATGAAGAATGCCATCCAAATACCTCAGCATTCCTCTATGTTCTTCATGCCAGCTCTGTATTCTTTCTTCCCACTGCTCTTTTGTCAATTTGTGTTGTTCTAAAACACTAGAAGGGAAAAAAAATCTATGAAAATGTCTCTATCACTGAAAATCAATATTCTTTTAAAAGTCTGGAATCAACCCTGACTGCGGTGGTTGTCCACAGATCTACACGCAGTAACACAGCACAGATTAAGTTCTCACACACGCACACACGACTGCACGCAAAACTGAGGAAACCTAAATAAGGGAGGCGCGTTGGCCGATGTCCGCATTTTCACCGTCACGCTGACTGAAGCTACATGCGATGCTACCATTAAGGAAGGCTGGGAGGAGGTACACAGGATCTCTCTATTACTCCACAACTGCGTGTGACTCCACCATTACCTCAAAACAGGATCCTGAAATTATCCTAAATAATACGTTTAAAATAGTTACTATACGGAGTTTGTACGAATGCAAATGTTTTGAGCAAAATATTGGACAAAAAGGGAAAATGACTCATTATTTATAGAAAAATCACAAAACAGATTGGAAATCAAAATTCTTAGGCCTTCTTTTACTTTACTGCATTTTTGTACTAAATTTAATTTTATTTTCTATTGGTTATACTTTACATAAAAGTGACATGTCATACTTTTTTTCACTACCCATGCCCTCCAAATAATTTTTCACTAGTTTCTTTTGCATCTTCCACTGTTTCTTATGCAAATTTAAAACCACACAAACTGTATTTTCTTTTACTAACATTTTAATACCAAATCAGCAGATTCAATATAATTTACCTATTGTGCATGCAACAGAGTGTGTATTTCTATTCTCTTTGGGTAATGTAACATTTTCCTTAGTGATGAATCCTCAGACCCTATTTTACTGATAGTAAAAGACGTTGTGTTACAATATTATTGTTTTGCTACATAAAAATTTTACACAAAACCCAGGGGTTTCTTGGCAATCTAAAAATAAATCGTAGGATGCAACCCTCCTTGGACAAGTTACTATTGAGAGTGGATTCCTCAGTGGAGTTTCAGAGAGACCATTATGTTCTTATCATAAACTGCTCCTTTCTCTACGTATTTCTCTTTTAAGCCCTTGTTTTTGGAGAAAGGAGTTTTGTCTTCTTCCTTAGAGCACTGAAGCTTCCACATTTTTCTTGTTTTTAACCGTCCCTCTTGCTGTCTTAGGCTGTGGTCACCAGCAGGAACGCAATCAGCCTTGAAGGCACAATCAGTTCAGCCAACTGCTCACATCAGGATGTTAACAAACCTGAAAGTATGAGCTAATTAAACTGGATGCCACCGGGATTTCTGCTACAGTTTTTTATATCCTGTATTTCAAATATCATGTTTGCATTTTGCATAACGTACCTGAATTATTAAATTTGCACAACTGATTTGTAGTTATGCAAACTTCCTACACTCTTTTTCTTCAGTCTAGAGCCAAAAAGCCCTTCTTTTCACCTAAGGCCAATCCACCCAACTTGACTTTAAATCTATCCGGGCCTTTCAGTGACTTTTTCCTCCACTTCCTCAGGACCTTCACTCCATCCTCTATGGCAGGGGCTGTATTTGTTGTTCCCTGCTTACACATATTATCATCTCCACCTGTTCGTGTTACAGAGTGCAAAGACCACACCTGTACTGCTCACCACTAAATGCCCACAGTCAGTCCTGCAGAGTACTCAAGCATTTGCAGAGTAAAAAAAAGGAAATTCAAAATCAATGTTTCTCTTCTCTTACAGAACATGCCTGTGAACCCAGGCTTCCCTACTCCTCGCTTTTTCTTCTCAACAGCCAGCTTCCTCTGCGAACTGTCTGTATTCACTACCCTTCACTTCCATACATCACATCTACTGCCCAAGGTCAACCACACTCTGACTGCAATCCCCAACACGCTACGGAAACTGCTCTAAGGGTCCCTTCCGATCCCCTATCGTTAACCCCACCAGACACATCAGGTACCCTTGTGCTCAACCTCTCTGTGCTACTTGACACTGCTGACCATTCTCTCCTTAAAGCATTCGTTCACCTTGCCTTCAGGGTAACACTCCCCTGGTATCAATCTCAATGTACTTCAGAGGGGCCTTTCCCTCTGTACTTTGAAGTATTTCACTATCCCAAGCCTTTTGCTGACTCTCTGTGTACTTTCAGGGCCACCTCTTTCCCTCCCACCTATTTGCTAATTTACTCCTAAACTGTGTCAGAGCCCAAACTGCTCTCCGAAATCTGAACCCACAACAACAAATGAATACTTGCACTCTCTCGGTTATACTGTAGGTATTTCAAACTCGGTAGGTTCAAAACTGAAATCTACCTCCTGCAAAAAAAATGTATTCTTTCCCCCCAATATCTTGGCAAGAAGGTATTACCAAGCACCCAGATGCCCAAGCCAGAAACCCAGAATATAAAAATTTACATATATTAAGCTCTTTTTAAACAAAGATACCATCTAGTGGAGCTGATTATCTGTATCAGCAGAAAGCTAAACTCTACTTTGAGAGAAGAGACTGCTTATCTGGGTTTTTCAATATAGGAATTAAAAGCATCCACCGAGCATCCAAAGTAGGCAGGGGAGTTAAGTGAAAGCTACACTCACCTCCTGTCAGGGCCAATATGAAATTACAACTAAGTTACACAGAAATCATCTTGAATAACCAACTGAACACTAGCTGGAGAGAACCCTTACAACCAAAGACAGAAGAAAACACTTCACCACAATGCGACTGGTAGGAGTGTGGAGGAGACGCGAGAAGGCTGGCTGGGCTCCCAAGGGGGCAGCTGAAGTACCAGAGGAATATTTCAGCAGCGGGGATGACCCCCCTGAGAAGTGTGGGGTATAAACTCCATACTGGGCTCCCCAGCCTACAGCACCAGAGATGAAAAGGAACCCAGATTAACACCCAGCGGGGAAAACCAGCAGGTGTTCTGTTGGCCAAGGAGAGTCTGCTGAGACGCAGAGAGCCTTTTAAAAGGCCAACACACAACATTTCCTTTGTAGCCACTTACCTTGGGTGGCAGCAAAGGGAGGGCAGAATGTACTAGAGACACCTGAGAAGAGTCTGAGGTCGGGCGGCTTTGGGCAGAGAACTGAGGGACCAGCCACCACGATGCACATGGTGAGCCACCCCCGCACCGCAGAAGCCATACCCTCGGACAGATCGCTACTCTCCGAGTGACATCAGCCTGAGGGGAAGCAGTAAGCAACCCCCCCCCCCACCATCCCCAGGAATTACTCTGCACCACCCTGAGGTGCTTAAGCCTGAATGCTGGTTACAGATTGATCAGATTAACAGCTGATCAGTTTAATGGCTGATTAGTTAACACGTAAGGCAGAAAATGCAAAGCACCAGCCAAAATGGGAAGGCAAGGATTTAGACCCCAAACAAAAGAACAAGAGAGTTTTCTAGATGAACTAGATGAAATGGAACTAAACAATTCATCAGAGAAAGAGTTTAGAGTAATGATTATAAGGGTACTCAATAGCATGTAAAAAGATATAGAAACCATAAAAAAGTATCAGTCGGATGTAAAAAATGCAGTATCGAAGATAAATAATACACTGGAAGAAATAAACAGTAGGTTAGATAAAGCAGAGGAGTGTTTTGGAAGACAAGGTAGAAAAATACAGGCTGAGAAGCAAAATTAAAAAAAGAATTTAAGAAAATGAGGAGTGCTTAAATATTTTGGACAACATAGAGTGTAACAACATCTGCAACACAGGAATACCAGGAGAAGAAAGTGAGCAAGGGATTGAGAATCTATTTGATGAAATAATAACCAAAAGCATCCATAATCTGGAGAAGGAAGAAGTCACACAGGTCCAGGAAGCTCAGAGTCTCAAACGAGTTGGACCCGAAGAGGCTTTACCTGAATACACACCATAATTAAAATGACAAGGCTTAAAGACAGGGAGAGAATCCTAACAGGCCCAAGAGTAAAGCAGGTAGTTACCTACAAGGGAGCACCAATAGGACTGTCATCTACCTGGTTACTCATCAGAAACATTTCAGGACAGAAGGGAGTGGTGCGAAAATATTCAAGGTGATGAAAAGCAAGGACCTACAACCAAGGTTATCATTTAAAATTCAAGGAGAAATAAGGAGCTTCCCACACAAGAAAAAGCTGAAAGAATTTGTTAACACCAAACCCATACTGCAACAAATGTTAAAGGGTTGCTTTAAGAAGATGACGAAAAAGAGAAAGGGGGAAAAAAACACCAGAGGAAAACAGTTAACAATAAAATGGCACTACGCAAGTATCTATCACTAATCACCTTAAATGTAAATGGTTTAAATGTTCCAGTCAAAACACAGAGGGTACCCAAATGGATAAGAAAACAAGATCCATATATATGCTGCCTCCAAGAGACCCATCTCAGATCAAAAGATACACACAGACTAAAAGTAAAAGGTTGAAAAAAGATATTTCATGCAAACTGAAAAGAAATAAGAAAGCTGGAGTAGCAGCACTTATATTTGACAAAACAGACTTTAAAAGCAAGGCTACAGTAAGAGGCAAAGAAGGACACTACTTAATGATAAAGGGAGCAATCCAACAAGAGGACAACCCTAGTAAACATTTATGCACCCAGCACAGGATCCCCTAAATATGTAAAGCAAATCTTAATGAACTTAAAGGGAGAGAGAGACAGAAACATAGTCATAGTGGGGGATTTGAACAGCCCACTGACTTCTATGGAGAGATCTTCCAGGAAGAAAATCAATAAGGAGACAGCAGCCTTAAATGACACATTAAAGCAAATGGATTTAACTGATGTCTTCAGAGCATTTCACTCCAAAGCAGCAGAATATACATATTTTTCAAATCTACATGGAACGTTTCCTGGGATAGACCACATACTAGGACACAAAAAGAGTCTCAATAAATTAGAAGTCTTCAATCTTTAAGAAGATTGAAATCATATCAAGCATCTTCTCTGACTACAATGCTCTAAAACTAAAAGTTATCCACAAGAAGAACTCTGAAAAACACAAAGACATGGAAACTAAATAACATGTTAGTAAGCAATGAGATTAAGGCGCAAATCAAAAGTTACCTTGACACAAATGAGAATGAGGACACACAATCCACAATCCGCCAGACACAGGGACAGCGATCCTGAGAGGGAAATTCACCACATGACAGGCCTGTCTCGAAAACCATGAAAAAGCTCCAATATACCATCTAACTTCACACTTAAACTTGAAAAGGAACAAACAAAGCCCAATGTGAATAGAAGGAAGGAAACAATTAAGATCAGAGCAGAAATGAAATAGTCTTTAAAAGTGCCACAAAAGATCAATGAATCCAAGAGTTGGGTCTTTGAAAAGAGAAACAAGATTGACAAACCTTGAACCAGATTGATCAAGAAAAAGAGAAAGGACCCAAATAAATAAAATCAGAAATGAAAGAGGAGAAATAACAACTGACATCAAAAAATACAAAGGACAGTAAGAAAATATTATGAACGCTTATATGCCAACAAACTGGACAACCTAGACAAAATGGACAGATTTCTAGAAACATACAATCTTCCAAAACTAAATCTAGTGAAATTGAAGCAGTCATCAAAAAACTGCCAACAAACAAAAAGCCCTGGACCAGATGGCTTCACAGGTGAATCCCACCAAACATTCCAAGAACTAACACCACTCCTCTAACTATTCCATAAAATTCAAGAGGGAGAAAGGCTCCCAAATTCATTTTACGAGGCCAGCATTATCCTAATTCTGAAACCAGATAAAGACACTACAGAGAAGAAAATTATAGGCCAATATCACCAACAAGCATAGCTGCTACAATTCTCAACAAAATATTAGCAAACCAAATACAGAAACATGTCAAAAAGATCCTACACCATGATTAAATGGGATTTATTCAGGAATGCAAGGTACTACATTCACAAATCAATAAATGTAATTCACCACATAAAAGGAAGGGTAAAAAAATCACATGATTACATCAATAGTTGCAGAAAAAGCTTTTGATAAAATCCAGCACCCATTTCTCTCAGCAAAGTGGGAACAGAGGGAACACAGCTCAACATAACAATGGCCAGATATGACAAACCCACTGCCAGCATCATACTCAATGGGCTTGTATTTCTCTTAAGTTGGGGAACAAGACAAGGATGTCCACTTTCACTTCTCTTACTCAACACAGTACTGGAAGTCCTAGCCACACCAATCAGACAAGAAGAAATAAAAGGCATCAAAATTGGAAAGGAAGAAGTAAAACTATCTTTATTTGCAGATGACATGATGCTATACATACAGACCCCCAAAGATTCCACCAAGGAACTTCTAGAACTGATCAATGAATTCAGCAAAGTAACAGGATACAACATTGATATTCAGAAATCAGTTACATTTTTATATGCCAGTAACAAATTAACAGAAAGGGAAATTAAGAAAACAATGCCATTCACAACTGCTTGAAAAAGGATAAAATACCTAGGAATAAACCTGACCAACGATGTAAAAGACCTGCACTCAGAAAAGTATAAGACACTGAAAAGAGAAACTGAAGAAGAAACAAATAAGTGGAAACACATACCGTGTTCATGGATAGGACAAAATAACATCATTACAATGTCCATACTACACAAAGCAATTTACAGATTCAATGCAATATCTATCAAGATCCTGACGATATGTTTCACAGAACCAGAACAAATATTTCAAAAATTTATGAACCACAAAAGGCCCTGCATACAACAGTGGATCCTGAAAAAGAAAAACGAAGTTGGAGGAATCATGTTACCTAATGTCAAACTATACAAGGCCATAGTTATTAGAACAACCTGGTACTGGCATAAAAACAGACACAGAGATCAATGGACCAGAATAGAAAGCCCAGAAATAAACCCATGCCTTCAGAGTCAATTACTATTCGAGAGAGGAAGCAAGCACATACAATGGGCTAAAGATAGTTTATGCAATGAATGGTGCTGGGAAAATTGGACAGATATGTGCAGAACAATGAAACTAGACCAGCTTTTTACACCACATACAAGAATAAATTCAAAATGGATCAAAGACTTAAATGTTAGACCTGAGAACATAAAAATCATAGAAAGAAACATAGGCAGCAAAATCTCGGACATTGCACATAGAAATTTTTTTCAGATACATCTCCCCAAGCAAGGGAAACAAAAGAAAACCCATCAAACTAAAAAGCTTTTGCACAGCAAAGGAAACTTCCGACAAAACAGCCCACAGACCGGGAGAACACAGTCACCGTACGCCCGACGGTAGGCAGAGCAGAATGATTACCCCCATTTCGCGGATTCAGATATTGAGGCTCAGGGCTTTTAGGGTTCGTACCCAAAGTGACATAATCCGCGAAGGGCAGAACGAGCACTCAAAATCGGGGCCTCCTGTGTCGTGGCTCTTCCTACGCCATGCTGCTTTAAATACTTACAGAGGCAGCAGCACACCGCAGGGAAGAACAGAACACTGAACTAGTAGCCTGAAAACTGAGTTTAAAATGCGTTTTAAACATCAGAATCTTAATTTGAATTCTATGGAGGAGATGCAGGCTGCTAGTTACTCTCAAAAGGATTTACTAAGCACCTATCTGCCCGCGTAAGAGTTTTTACCAAGCAGGAACAGTCGCATTCTCCCGCGTCCCAACCTGCACGTACTGTTTCTCTTGCGGAAATGAAGAGAGGAAGAGACAGAAGGTTTAGGCGGTGGCGGACGATATAAATCTATGTAGCTGCTGAGTCATGATTTTTAAAACTACACTCTCTCATTCAGCTGGCAACTTAAAACAGTTTTTAAGAAACTCTATTTACAAACTTCCGAAACACAGTATTTCAGAGAACACATCATGAGAAGCACGTTCACTTACCGCTGGGGCAGGAGCCTATCGTTAGCCAGGTAGCCTGGCTTGTGCACCTCCTTGTTATGATCTCCGTACTTCGCCTGGACAGCGTAGGAAGCCAGAAGGACGGCAGTTTCTGGAGGGCAATATATCTCATCATTTAAGATGGCTTCTTTGACTTGCAAGAAGAAAAGTCTCTGGGTTATTTCTTGAATTAATTCCTCAGAAACATCTTCAGGAAAGAATTTAGCTCTAAATTTGAACTGTAAAGGATTCTCTTTTTTAACATCTTGCTGTGTAACCTGGAATAGTAATTTCGAGTACAATCAACAAAAACCTTAAGTTCAAAATGACTCAATCTAGTCACATCAAATCCTTTTTAGCAAAAAGTAGGATGTAAAACATCAGTAAGATTCTAAATCTATAAGATTCTACACTTTTAAAAAATATATTTGAGAAAAAAGGTTCTATGGTAACGAAAATGACCTATAATGCGCAGATCCTATCTACTAACCAAACTGTGACTTGTCTTGAGAAGCTTATTCTGTAGATGTTTAAATAAAAGTACTAAGTTACACTTAATATTTATGTGTTACATTTTCAAATAAGAAAGTGAACTTTTCTCCTTCTAAGAAAAGCTGATGCTGCCTTTACTGAATGAAGAGACCTGACACCTTTAATGATACACAGAGGTCACTGCGAAAGGAAGCCCCACTCAGTCAGACCCTAAGCTTTTCTGGCACAAATTCAAGGTCATTAACTTCCAAGTAGCTTAGTTATTAGCTGAACGTTTTTACGCATACTTTACCTTTTTATTTAGTTTAAGCCATGTAGAATAACCTTTGCTGTCCACGTACTGTAGCCCAAAAAACCAGACCTCACGCAAACCAACTGTTTTCACCACCTTAAAAAATAAAAGTCCATTTCATTTTAATATTCATACTATAACTACATGGCATTATACTTCAAAAGAAAAACAAAACTACATAGGTATTATAGATATATCCCACTGCTATAGAGAAGCTCTTTCCTAACTTTAACATGTTAATTAAAGGAACATTTCTAAAAACTTAAATTCAGATTCGTATATTAAATCTTATAGTGTCATCTCACCATTGTACCTGGTCCACTTTTTTTATACCTCCTTTTTTCTTCTCAACTCCCATTATGATCCCAACAGGTAACAACAAGAGTCTGGGAAAACAGGTATAGAACTGCCATAATCCCATTTTATATTTCAATGTACCACCACAAAAAACGCAGACTCGTGCAGCCACTATGGAAAACAGTATGGAGGTTCCTCAAAAAATTAAAAATGAAACTGTCTTATCACCCACCAATTCCACTTCTGGGTATATATCCAAAGAAACCCAAAAGACTAATTCAAAAAAATGCATGTACCCCCAGCCCTGGCTGGTGTGGCTAAGTGTACTGAGCACCAGCCTGTGAACAGAAAGGTCACTGGTTCAATTCCCAGCCAGTGAGAGGCAACTGATCAGTGTCCCTCTCTCTTTCTCCCTTCCTTCCCATTTCTCTAAAAATAAATAAAATCTTGCACCGCCATGTTCCATGTACCCCCACAACTACACTATCCGTTAGGCAAGGCAAACGGTGGCACTTTGGTGACAAAGAGTCTCTGGTGACATTTAAATGCCGTGGCCGAGGTGATCGAGCAGGTGATAACCCTGCGCCTTCCCTTCACTCACCATTACGTATTCTATGTTCTCCCCTCACGGAGCAAGCAGCCGTCTGGGAGCACGCCACGAACCTTCCCCCTCCACAGCTTTGCTCCTGCTCTCCCCTCTGTCTACAATGTTTCCTCTGCCCTGTGACCACCTGTTGAGTATTTATTCCTCAAGGCCCAGCTCAACTAGCACACTTCTGTGAACGCAGCTCTACTATCATCCAGACAAAATAAACGAATCGCCTGTTCCTGGACGTTCCCACGGTACTTTATCTGCACTGCTGTTAGAGCAGGTGCTGTCATATTACAATCAACTCTGTCGGCTGTGTGTCCACGCCTCTCAGTATCTATGTCATCTCAAAGAACGCTCAGCCGTGGTAGGCACTCGAAGCATCAAGAGTAAATAAGGTGGTAAGCTGGGACTCACAGCCAGGATTGTACCAATACTCAACATAGCATATTTTCAACAATCTGTATTTAAAATAAAATGAGAAAAATCACTGAGTCAGAGGAAATGAGAATTTATTAACATTTAAAAAGCTTTACAGAAAAATTCAACATTAGTTCTTAAGTGGTAAATATTCATTGGTTTTTGGGTTTTTTTTTACTTTTAAATCTAACAACACGCCAGGTGCCCTGACCGGTGTGGCTCGGTGGGTTGGGCAATGCCCTGCAGACCGAAAGGGCACCATTTAATTCCAGTCTGGGCACACGCCCGGGTGGCCAGCCAGGCCGCCCCAGTTGGGGGCATGTGAGAGGCAACCTGTCGATGTTTCTCTTCCTCCTTTCCCCTCTCTCTAAAAATAAATAAATAAAATCTTTTTAAAAAATACCATAAAACATGCCAGGCTTTTGGTTTCAAGATAGCAAAACTGAAGCCTTCAGTTTGCTTTCCTTCCCTCGAAAAATTTCACTGAAATGATACACACACACACACAAGCACCAAATTAAAAAGAGGAGAAGTTATTTAGCTGTGCTAGGAAAGGTTACCATAAAATAAATAAATAAATAAAAATAAAAAAAAAAACAAAACCCAAACTGACAACTTTCTGGATGATCTGGGGTATACTGCAAAAACTCACACTGATACAAAACCTAACCAATGCCAAAGAGCAGAACTTTCACCCAGACCATTTATCTCTGGCAGCAGGGCCACAGAAAACCTTCCCGCGAGAGTGGCAGTGAGGAAATTTACACAGGCCAAGGGCAAGCGAGAAAAGCCCACCAGAGAAAAGCCCACCAGCGCAGCCGGCCTCAGGGCCTGCCTCCAGGCTTCCGGTGACTCCCAACGCTGAGTGAGGAAAGGGCCCCCACACAGCAGGCCCCCCCCCCCCCCCCCCCCCCCCCCCCCCCCCCCCCCCCCCCCCCCCCCCCCCCGCGGCCCTAACTGCAGACCACAGCAACCAACACCAGGGGGGGGCGAGAGCGCTCAGCCGCGAAATCCCCGCAGGGGCCCTGAATTTTCCGCAGCGCTTCGCCGACCTCTGAAAGTGTTCTCAGAACCTTCCAATCACATACACGCACAGGGTGAGGCAAAAGCATGTTTACAGCGTGAGTACACAAAACACAATTTATTCTTGTATCAGTAAGTACTGCACTATTTTCCATAGGAACTACTGTAACCCTATTTTCCCCCATCCTATATAAGTAAAAAAAATGCTTGGGCACGTAATTACAACATAGGTATATTTATTTGTAAGTTATATACATGCTATCATACATATAAAGCATATACTTTTAAAATAACTGAAAGATGAAAGACAAAAACATGAACATTTCAGTATTTTTTCCTTGCATCCTAACAGTTATAAATACTCCTCTGGGGTTAGAAATACTCCACTGTAATCCCGCAGGCAGAAGCGGGAAGAGGCGGCTGGTGACGGAAGGGTCTGCGGCCCACTGCCCACTGCAGCGTCGTCCTCCGCGCGGCAGATGGCCGCAGGCCGTCCCCGTAATTAAAGAGAGACTTGCTGCAGGTGGACCCGTGTGGCCATGTGCCCCCATTTGAGAGGACCCCTACCCTCCCGTCTGCTCCCGGCCTAACCCTGAACCCACCTACCTGCCAGCTCACCCCACCTACTCACTATACCCAAGGTAAAGCCTGCTTCTAGGTCCTTACACTCGGGCTCTGAGCGAAGGAATGCCAGGGAGCAGAACAGCGACTCCTAGGAATTCTCAAGAGAGAACAATCCTTCATCCAGACCTTCATTTACAATGACACACAGTATATACATGTGTGTGATGTGTGCAAGCATGTAAAATAATGTTCTATATACTTTGCACGGAATCCCAAGTCTCACTTCTAAGGCAGCAACATTATCAGCACCCTAACTGTACGGCGAAGAAGAGGCAGGAACCCGTCCCAAATCACACAGCTACAGCCAGGACTCCACTGCGGGACGGTGTTTTCAAACTACTGTACGGTACTGCACTATAAATAAATGGGGTTCCATCATCCCGGGCACCCAACCAAAACAATTCTGCTTGATAAATAAAAATGTATTTCTCAGCATCAATAGCAAAAAGATCCACTTGTTGGTTAGTTTTTGTTACCACAAGCATTTCACTCATTTAAATAACATTTCAACTTGCTATGAGGTACAATAAGTGCTAACTTATTCACATTTTTATTCAAATAAGACAGGCTACATACTTAACAAATAAGAGGTCTAGAAGAATCAACGTAAGTGGATATTAATTCACAAGGTAAAGCACCCATAATGTAGAGCGAATGTAGCTGCTCACGATTTTGCTCTAAAAATTTGCTCACTTACATACAGAAAAAGCCTTTCATCTTCCAAAAAGACACTATCAGGGCTTTGAAGATCATTAATTACCCAATCAGGAGATTAAATACACCGCTTTTTCAAGAAGAGAAACAATTTTCCAGGAATTTTAAATTTGTATGGCATCGTATTTGGCTCGGCAGGTGACAGAACGACGCCTACTAAAACCGGGGCATTTACTGCTGTAACACCAGAAACTGTCCCCCTCGTTCTCTTCGGCAGTGATTTCCCAATTTTCTGGTCTCATGGCACACATAAACTACTTACTAAAGTTCCGCGGCACACCAAAGTATGTATTTTGCCAATTTGACGAAAATAGGTATAATTTTTAAATTGTATTGATTTTAGAGAGAGGGGAGAAAGCGAGGGGGGGAGAGAGAAACAGTGGGGAGGAGGTGGGAGGGGGCGGAGGAGAGACAGAGAGAAACAGACAGAAGGACACATCAATTTACTGCTCCACCCGTTCATGCATCCACTGGCTGATTTTTGTGTGCGCCCTGCGTAGGGATCAAAGCCGCAACCTGGCGTATCGGGATGATTCTCCAAGCAACCGAGCTACCCACCCAGGGCAAAACAGGAATAATTTTGATTCATTCATTCTGGATGCCCACTGTTGTGTTAGATGTCATTTTTTTTATTGACAATTTAAGGGAAAAGGGGTCAGTGTCCCTGGCTAAAGAGTCAGGTATTGCATGTTTTCAAAATCCTTGCGGCACACCCGTTGAAAATCACTGCTCTTAAGGCCAGTAAATCTGACCACAGATGACTGGTCTCTTGCTCATACATAAAAAAGTTAGAAGCCCCAGGCCATGCAAGATACATCGCTTTCCTCCCCTCTGCAACCAACACCTGACCCTGGACAACAATCTCCTTCTCTTCCTTTTCTCAATAAAACTTATGACTCGGAACATTACATACAGCATTACCCAAGGAGCTTAAACAAACAAAAAACAAAACAAAACAAAACAAAAAACCAAACTAATGGTTCAAAAAGTAGGCCCCAGATAATAAAACTGGAATTTCTGGAGGTAGCTTCCATGCACTGCCCATACTGCATTTTTGTTTAAACCACAGGTGGTTTAAAAAAATGTGCACTTGGGAGAGAAAAAAAAGACAAAAATGAGTAATCCAAGTTCCTTAACATGACATCCATATTCTAATCCCAGGCTAGCAAACAAGCCCACGACGCTGAAGTATCATTTGGTGCCTACTCACAGCCTGTACCTCCCTATGTCTTTGCTCCTGCCTCCCCATTTGTCTAGAACATGCACCCATTCCACTTTGTGGAAGGTCTCAGATGTCCTGTTAGCCTCCATTACACTGATGGGCATAGCAGATATATATACAATACGGATGGCTCTTGAGAATATTATTCTAAGCAAAGTCAGCCAGCCAGCCAGAAAAAGCTAAAAAGCCTACAATTCACTCATATGTGGGATATAAAACTGAAACTCATAGATACAGACACCAGCACGGCGGTTATCAGAGGGAAGGGGGTGGAGGGGTGGTCAAGGGCAAAGGGGACCAAACACGTGGTGACAGAAGATGATCTGACTTGGGTGGTGAGCGCACAGTGCCACATATAAATCATGTATCAGAGAATACACCTGAAACCTGTATGTCCTAATGAACCAATGTTACCCAGTAAGTTTAATAATAAAAAAAGGTCAAGGGAGTAAGAAGTACAAATTAGGAGTTACAGAACAGTCCTAGAGATGTAACAGCACAGGGAATATAGTTGATAACACTGTAATAACTTTGTACAGTGCCAGGTGGCTACTTGAAATATTGAGGGGAACACAAACTGCTAATATATTTTTTTTAAATCCTATTCCACACATCTAGGAATGAGAAGGAATATCTACACAGCAATTCAAGACACCTGAATAGGTACTGTGAAAAATTCTGGTGCTACAATGTTGCACTGTCAGTAAAGGTACAGAAAAACAGAAAGAAGTGCAATAGCATGCACACTATGGTGTGAAAAGTTGCACAGTTCATCTGGTTAAATGATACCTGGTCAAAAAGTTGTTTGCCAGTTGTATTGGGCTGGATGGCAAATTCCAGCTCCGCATCCATTGTGGTTACTCTTACGTTGATCTATAATAAAAATGAAAGAAATAGTCAGTAGGAAAGAGAATACACTTTTTTTTTTTTAATCTTATTTTAGAGAGAAGGGAAAAAAAGGAGGGAGAAGAGGAGGAGAGAAACGCCGATTGGCTGCCTTGGCCTGCAACACCAAGGCTGCAGGTGTCGAACCTGCAACCTTTCGCTTTGCAGGACAACGCCCAACCAACGGAGCCACAGCAGTCAGGGCCGAATACACGTAGTATTAGGCAGGAGAAAACACTTTTATCTGATTTCTGAAATAAAGTGATATAATATGCAGGCAGTAAAGAGCAAATGCATAACTGTATCTAACAGTTTCTTTATTAGATAAAGTGATAAGGTTTGATTTTAGTTATAGAAACCTTAAATCCACTTGCAAAACAAGATCTTATGAAGTCTTAAGAACTTTTATGAATTCCTAACACATACTAGACACTAAGCCATGAGTCGTCCATATTCTCACGCAGCCCCCACAACAACTCCAGGAGGCAGGCTCCTTTCCACAGAAACGGAAAGAGTCCCCATCACGTGCACACTGGCACGTGGATATCAAATGCGGAGCACGCATTCCAACAGAGGGGTAACTTGGAATTCTTCGAATGTCACTCACCATCTCGTATTTCTTTAAACACAAACATCAGACAGTTTTATTTATACTGCAAATGTATTCTTCACTTTATAAAAAACATTCATCTTGCCCTTTATTAGATTCTATATTAAACTCTTAACTTTTTTGTATATAAATACCTTTCTAGTTGGATTATCTTACCAAAAACTTAACATGCCTTGACCAAAATAATTTTAAATCCAGAGTAGCATCTTTACCTAGAATATCTGCACCACGAGGATGTGGTGCAAACACATCTTTTAAACTTTAACTCCACTGTGAGAGCTGAGTCAGACTTACTTCCCCCTGTGTCTTTTACTCATTCTAACAACCGTAACTCGTACATCTATAGCTCTTCTGCCTTCTCTACATCAAATAAACCTTATAGATCGCTCCTTCCTTAAAGCAGCATCTATTAGGAACTACGGACATACATAAAATACATGTAACATATGTAAACAATAAAACATGATAGACTAAACCACATATATTTGGTCTTCATCCCGGCTCCTGGCAGAGCTCCTAAAGCCCTTGAAAGTTCCTAGGAGATGTGAGGGGCATCTTTTGTTATTCATAATAAGCCCCTTTCATACACACGAGTTTATGCTAATGAGTGGACTCTAGATGGGGTCTTAAGTAGCATCACTGTGGGGCTGGAGGGATGTTGGCCAGAGAAACCAACTATGTGATTAGAAGAACCAACCGTGTTATTAGAGCCACGCACCCCGACCTTCAGGGAGGAGAGCAGGAATTGAGTTCATCATCAGTGGTCAATGATTTAATCAATCATGTCTACATAATGGAAGTTTCATAAAAACCCGAAATGAAGGGGCTCAGCAAGCTTCCAAACTGGTGAACGCACCCACAATCAAAGAAGATGGTACACCCAACTTCTACAAGGACAGAAGCTCCGGTGCTTAGGGCCACTCTGGACCATACCCTCTGCATCTCCCTCCTCTTCATTTGTATCCTTTATATTAACCAGTACTAGAAAGTAAAGTATTCCTCTGAACTCTGTGAGCTATTATAACAAATTATAGAAAGGGAGGAGGGAATCATGGAAATCCCCACTTTGTAGCCAAATGAGGTAAAAGTCTGCATAAGATGGGACCTACTACCTGTGAGTGGTGTCTGACGGGTGCAAGGCAGTAACCTGCCGGGTCTCTGCTGAACTCCAGGTGGCCGGTGTCAGGACACACAATCAGTATCCACCCAGAACTAGAAAACGGCTGGATATGAAAAACCCACATGTTCGGCAGAGTCGGAAGTTTTGTGAGTAAAGTCTTCATTTACCCATAAATCTGTCATTATCCCTTCAACAGAAATGATAAATAATATTGCCTAGACCAGTGTATTTCTTCTTTCTGACTTTCCCTGTCCCCAGTTCCCCACAGGTAAGCACTGATGTGAATTTTGTGCTTATCATTCTGTTGCTTTTTTAAAAAAGCAACAGTTCTATCACAAATGTAGGTATCTATGTGTGAAGTTAGTTTTTCTTGGAAAATTTCACTTTTCTTGATTTTTAACTATATTAAAATTATACAGTTCTTACTCATGAAGTATTCTTTTTTGATGTGGGCAATGGTTACATGAATATATTTTATGAAAATGCATCAACTCATGATATATGTGATAAAAACAGTTAACAAAAAGTATACCACACTGTAGTTTGCTTCGCCACAATTATAGTTCTGAGATTCACTGATGTTTTTGAGCAGCAGTTTTATTGCTATACAATCCATGTTAGCCAGTAACTTATTTACCCACTTTCCTGTCAACAAACAGTTTCTAATTGTTACCATTTAGAACAACACTGCTGCGAACATTCGTACACGTCTCCGAGTGCCCACGTGCCTACACCAGTTTCTCTTTAGGTACACACCGTGTTTTTCAGACCATAAGACGCACCCAGCCCCACATTTGGGAGGAATAATGGTTGTTAATGCTGCTGTTGAGCTCTGTTCACATTTACATTGGTGAAATATTACGTTCTTTATGTTATTAAATATTTTACCACATTTTTGCCTCAAAATTTTTTCCCTATTTTTCTCCTCTAAAACCTAGGTGTGTCTTATGGTCCAAAAATATGGTACTCAGAAGAATTGCTGGGTAATAAATTATGTGTACCTTCAACTTTACCACGTAATGGTAAATTGTCTTCCCACATGACAGTATCAACTTAAATTCTCATCAACAGTGTGTAAAAATTCCTGCTGATCTGTTTTTCACCAATAGTGGGTATTAACAATTTTTTAAAATATATTTTACTGATTATGCAATTACAGTTGTCCCATTTCTCCCCCATCATTCCTCTCCACCCTGCACACCCCTCCCACCCACATTCCCCCCTTTAGTTTATGTCCATGTCTCATAAGTTCTTTAGCTTCTACATTTCCCACACTACTCTTGCCCTCCCCGTCTATTTTCTACCCACCATCTATGCTACTTATTCTCTGTACCTTTTCCCCCTCTCTCCTCCTCCCACTACCCTGTTGCTAACCCTCCATGTGATCTCCATTTCTGTGGTTCTGCTCCTGTTCTACTTGTGTGCTTTTCTTTTAGATGTGGTTGTTAATATCTGTGACTTTGCTGTCTTTTTACTGTCCTATTTTTGATCTTCTTTTTCTTAGATAAGTCCCTTTAACATTTCATATAATAAGGGCTTGGTAAAGATGAACTCCTTGAACTTGACCTTATCTGAGAAGCACTTTATCTGCCCTTCTATTCTAAATGAAAGCTTTGCTGGATAGAGCAATCTTGTATGTAAGTCCTTGACTTTCATGACTTGGAATACTTCTTTCCAGCCCCTTCTTGCCTGTAAGGTCTCTTTTGAGAAATCAGCTGACAGTCTGATGGGAACTCCTTTGTAGGTGACTGTGCCCTTATCCCTTGCTGCTTCTAGAATTCTCTCCTTCATTTTAATCTTGGCTAATGTAATGATGATGTGCCTTGGTATGTTCCTCCTTGGGTCCACCTTCTTTGGGACTCTCTGAGCTTCCTGGACTTCCTGGAAGGCTATTTCCTTTGCCCGATTGGGGAAGTTCTCCTTTATTATTTGTTCAAATAAGTTTTCCACTTGTTGCTCTTCCTCTTCCCCTTCTGGTACCCCTACAATTCGGATGTTGGGACGTTTAAAGATGTCCTGGAGGTTCCTAAGCCTCTCCTCATTTTTTTTGAATTCTTGTTTCTTCATTCTTTTCTGTTTGGTTGTTTCTTTCTTCCTTCTGGTCCACTCCATTGATTTGAGTCCCAGTTTTCCTCCCATCTCTATTGGTTCCCGGTGCGTTTTCCTTCATTTCACTTATTGTAGCCTTCATTTGTTCATCTAATTTGTGAGCAAAATCAACCAATTCTGTGAGCATCCTGATCAGCAGTGCTTTGAACTGTGCATCTGATAGGCTGGCTACCTCTTGGTTGCTTAGATGAACTGGCTCTGGGGCTTTGATTTGTTTTCCCATTTGAGCCATTTTTGGTTTTGTTTTGGGTTTTTTTTGGTCTGGTCGCAGCTGTTACGTAGTGAGGGGCAGAGCCTTAGGTGTTCCCCAGGGCAGGGCAGCCCAGTCACTGTGTAGTGACGCTGTATGTGGGGGAGGGGTCTGAGGGAACAATGGCACTTGCTCCGCTCTCTCTCCAATTCCAGTCCCCTTCGCCTGGATTTTATCTGCACGCAAATGTGGGACCACCTGTCAGCCACCCGCCTTGCACGGCCTCACTGGGTCTGCACAGTTGCCACCCCATGCCCAGGGTCCCATTAGTGGCTGCCTGTGCACCCGGGTCCGCCAACCTCCACTTTTTCCTGCCTCGACTCCGCCCCTCTTACCAGTCTGGATGAATGGTTGTTGGACTTCCGAACAGTTCAATTTTCTATCAGTTCTGGTTGTTTTCTTGTTTCTAAACCTTTGTTGTCCTTAATTTTGGTTGTGCGAGAAGGCACAGTGTGTCCGCCTACGCCTCCATCTTGGCCGGAAGTCTCAACAGATTTTTTTTTTAATGTTTGACAATCCAGTGGATGTAAACTATATTTTAATATGGTCTTAATGTGCAAGACCCCCTGGTTCCTAATGAGGCTGAGACATTTTCCTATGGGTGGGATGCAGAATTCTAAGATGGCCCCCAGAATCTCCATCCTGGTGTTACTCTCATGATTATGTTACATGATAAAAGGGATTTCGCAGATATCCTTAAGGATACTAGTAAATTGAACTTAGGAAGATTATGTGACTGAGCCTAAGCTAATCATGTGAACCCTTTAAAAGCAAAGCGTTTTCTCTGAGTGGTTATACAAATCAGAGAGATTCAGAATTCGGAGAGGAATGTGACACAAAAGAAGCTTCTCCGCTGCCAAACTGGCAGGGTCATGGGGCAAGAAGCTGACACCGGCCCCTAGGAGCTAAGAGTGACCTTTGGCCAACAGCTAGCAAGAAGATGGGAACTTCACCCTCCCGTTTCAAAACAAACAAACAAAAAAAAATCATCATTTTGCAAGGAGATCAATTGTCCCAATAAAAGGAATGAGCCTGGAAGAGAACCCCAAGCACCAGATGAGGAGGCAGCTGAGCTAAATCTTGACGTCAGGCTGGTGAAACCCTGAGCAGAGAACCCAGGCGCATCAGCCCACACTGCCAACCTACAAAACTGAAAGAGATAAATGTATGTTGTTTTAAACTATTAAAATTGCAGCAATTTCTTATAGCGCAACATAAAACTAATACAATGTGTTTACTGACTACTCAGTCTCCTCATCTTTGAAATGTCTGTTTTTGTCTACTGCTTAGTTTTCTACTTGGGTTGCCTTTTTCTTACTCCTATGTAGGAAGTCTTTATATATCCTCGGTACTTTGTCAGTTATTTTTGTTACAAAAAAGGTTTTCTACCAGTTAGGAGTTTGGCATTCTACTTTATAAAGTGCCCTTCTTTACGGTAAACATATCCTTAATTTTAATATTGAATTTATCAATGTTTACATAGTTTTTGTGCCATGTTTAAGAAATATTTCTCCACTCCAAAATCAGGATGTTAACTAATCAATACACATTTAATATTTTCCTACTGAAGTTTTATTTTTCATAAGTTGCCTTCAATGATTTTTGCTTACGATCTGAAGAAGTACGATTTCATTCTTTAATCCCATTAGGATAAAGATACGGAGATTCAATACATCCAAACGATGTATGCTGATTGGCTAAGTCACACCACAAGGTGACGGTCACAAGCCAAGTGCCTCCAGGCACAGGCACGGGCCCGGATCCGTCGCGATCCCGGTGCACCGGCCGATCTCAGCGCCCCGCCGCTGCCACGCTGTCTTAACCGCTGCAGCTTTAAGGAAGCCTTGCCGTCCGGCAGAGCGAGTCTCCCCTCAGTATCTTCGGAACTATTTTAACTATTCTCAGCTCTTTGCTCTTTCACTTGGCTTCATACAAAATTGTAAACTTTTCATTATAAATCATAATCAGTATCCTACTATGATTTACACTGGAACTACACTAAATTCATTAACACAACAAATTCTCTTGGGGTAATGACAACTTTTCCATACTGACTCTCCTATCCATGGCTACGGTTCTCTCTGAGAATTTCGGTCTTCTTCAACGTCTTTCAAAAAAGCATTTCTAAATGTCTCCATAAAAATCTTATTAACCATTTGTCAGATATCTTTCTCCTAGTTCATCATGGTTTCACAGCTATTATAAATACAGGCCCACAATCCCCTGACATCCTAAAAACATTAAAAAATGAAGTTTATAAGCTAATTTCTAGCAAAAAATTTGTCTTGGAGTGACATGAGACTAACTAGTGAATTAATTCACCCCATTTCTAATGAATGTTCACATACTGATCTACAGAAGTATTAATGTTTTTGAGGTAGTGCAACAGACCACAGGTTTTGCGATAACAGCATGTACACATAAATATGGCGTATTAGCTTTCCACAAGCCAAAAAATCCCAACTACTGAAACTCATCTAGCTTAAAGGGTTTCAAATACAGGACTCTGAAAACGATGAACTACCTTTCCAATTCTTTTCATGGTTCTGCTTCTATAGAAATGCAATTGGTTTTTAATCGATCCTTTTATCAGTTCCCTTGCCAACTGTTACAATAAGCCTGTAAATCTTTCTGTTTACATAAACCAGGGGTCAAAAAACTCTTCCTGTTAAGGATCAAATAGTAAATATTTTAGGCTTTGCAGACCATACAGCCTGCTGCATCTACTCACCTGTGCTACTATAGCAACAAAGCAGTTATCCATAATAAAGCATACTATATTCCAATAAAACTTTAGACACTGAAATTTGAATTTCATATAATTTCACATGTGAAATATTATTCTTTTGGTTTTTTCCCCAACATTGAAAATGTAAAACCATTCTTAGTTACAGGCTCTACAAAAACATGTGGCGGGCTAAACTGGGTCTATGGGCCATAATTTGCCAGTCCCTTATATAAAAGAAGAATCTTAACATCTTTATGAGGTAGGATAGGTAGCAAACCAAGGCACGGAGGAGCAGGGAGACATGTCTCACCCACGAACTCAGCAGTCCTGAGCCTGGTCCGATAACATTGCCAGGTGTTCCAACTGCACAGGAAACACTACGTTAGCACAGGAGAACAGCCCTTGAAATTCTATGAATCTTCTCCACTATCTGGGAACAAAAACCCTTGAAACTGTGCTTTCACCCTGAGGCCTGAAAGGGAGGAGAGGGTCCCCGGTGCCCAAATGAAGAAGCCCATAAAACAACTTCGGTTAACTGCCTACCTCTGTCACTATCTGTTTTATGAGGGAGTCTCCAACGCTTAGAGAAAGAGCCCATCAATAACTTTGGGTAACTGCCCCAACTTTAATTAACTGCCTCCTGTCACATATCTGTTTTATAAAACGTACAAATGGAGTCTAGGGCAAAATAAAAGATTTGGGCTAACAGACCCCTCCACATACCTAAGTTTGGGTAGTCGTGTCCCCCCAGGAAAGCAGGAACCACCTTTACCTGTCAATCAATTATGTAACTTCCTCACCTCATCCCACCAACTATGTGAGTCCTCAGAAGAAAGGACTCTGGCTCTTTGCTGTCTGACCACAGGCCTCAGGCCACCCCAGCCTCTGACCACCCTCACCCTGTTCTGCCTGTGTCTTTCACCCCCCACCTTAGCCAGTCCCGCTCTCTTCCATGATAAGGAATCACCAATAAACCCTGCTTGCATGCTAATCGATTTGCTGATCTGTAATTCTTTCCTGTGTCAGCAAGGAGAACCAAGTTTCTGGGAGTCTCTCCCATAACATCTTCAAAACACCGTTTTTCCCCTTTCCAGTTCTTGAGCTTTTGACCTCTTCTTCTGCACAGGTTATTTTGTTCATTGTTGAAGAGCAACAGTGATAGTGTGTCTCTTTTATCTCGTTCCTGATTTTAAAAGAGATGCTTCCATTGTTAACACATTAACAGCTTTTGCTGTACTTTTCTTCTGTACCTAGCTTCCGAGTATTGCTTTTTGTATTTTAGCAACTGCTCCCTCTACATTTATCATATAATTTTTCTCTTTTAAGCTACCCATGATACTTGCGATACAAAATGCTTATTATCTGACCGCCAAAATGTAAAAAAATCAATCGGACACTAATGGCTACTACGTTACAGAGCAACGTCTCTTGCTAACAGACACGGCCACCCGACTCAGCTCTTACCCACAGAGCATGAGCAGAGGAGACGCAGGCCACTTTCGGGCTGCGGCACGAAGCAGCCGACGTGCTTCTCTACGGTTCTCCTCCCTCCACTGCTGCAACCCAACACGGCGGTGACTGCCCTTCAACTACAAGAAACAGTGAGGCCCTAAGCCCTCAAACTTCCTCTTTATACTCTTAAAAATTACAAAACATCCCAAAGCACTTCTGTTTAGTGCGCTATCTATCATCATCTACCACATTAGAAACTAAAACTCAGAAAACTTTAAGATAGTAATTCATTTAAATGTAACAAGAATAAACCTATTAGACGTTAACATAAATGACGTAAGTACAAGTATCACATCAATATCGTTAACATGAAAGCAGTGTAAGGCAACTTTTAAAGCCTTTTCATTTCATCCTAATGGTAATTCTCTGAGCTGATCAAAGCACACTCTTAAATCAACTTTATTTTACAATTTAAAAAACATCTACGGAAGTTGTCACTTGGCCTAGGTTACGTATCTACTAAGCATAAAGCTGGGCCAACAAGATCAGTGTAAAATATGAAGATCAAATTAAATTTCTCCAAGCCTGCATTCCAAAATACTAAACTTTCTTCTTTTTCATTTTTGGGAGAGTAGAGAGTGACTAATTAAACACTGAGCTAAAAAGTTTAAAGGAAAAAAACTACTTTTTTTCTTTTCTTTAAATACATTAATTTTAATAGCTTAAAACATTCCATCCAGCATTTTTATGCATGAACAGCACACAGCTCATACCCAGCTCTATGTACAATTTTGAATCCTTACCCTAAGGAATAAATCATCTCCACTCAATTTCATTGACAAAAAGAGTTTTCCAAAGCAGTTGCAAACTTCCACATTCCTCTGAAAAATATATTAGAGTTCCAGTTGATCACATACTTACCAACTTGACCCCATCAGTCTTCAATTTTAGCCCTCTACTGAGTACAAGTGTGTCTCATTACAGTTTTAATATGTGCTTCCTGAGTAACTAAAGATACTGAGGATCTTTTCAAGTGTTTGTTGGCTACTAATATATGTTCTTTTGTGAAGTATTTGTTCAAAGATTTTCCCCACTTTTAAAAAACCAGTCTTATTGAGTTCTGTAAGAACTTCATATCGGGATTATTCTCTCCCATTCTGCCTTACCATTTTTCTTCTTACTGTTTTTAATTTGGATGAAATCCAATTTTTTTAATGGTTCAAACACTCTGTCTTCTTTAAGAAACTCTACCTACCCCAAGGTCACAAAAATGTTTCCTCATGTTTTCTTCAGAAGTTTTATAATTTGGGCATTTGCATTTAGGTCTATGACCCATTTAGAACTAATTTTTTGTGTAATGACAGTATGAGATAAGGGTTTATGTTCATGCTTGTCTGCATGGATAAGTTTTTGTTCCAATACCATTTGTTGGAAACAATTTAATTTTCTCGGTGAATTGTGTGATAACCTTGTTGAAAATAATAGTATTTTCATTATACTATATGTGCATAGTTGTATTTTTGTTCATCAGTTTGATTAGCTATCCTTTCAACAGTACCACACTTTCTTATTTTTATAGCTTGTGAATAAGTCTTGCAATTCAAAAGTGTTAAAGTTTTCCAACTTTGTTGTTTTTAAAGATTGCTTTAGCTATTTCATGTAAATTTTGGTTTGGCAGTTCCATATACATTTTACAACTAATCAGCTACTCAATTTTAGTCAAAGAAGCCTGCTAAGATTTAACTGATTGGAACTGCAATCCATCTAATTACATTTATTTTACATTTGCAATTACAATTAAATTACATTTAAGGAGAACTGACATCCTAATGTTTTCTAGACATATCTAGACAATATATACTTATCTGTATATTTAGGTCTTTAGCTTCCCAGAAGTTTCAGTGTAGAAATCTTGTACAGATTCTGTAAATTTATTTCTAAGTATTTTATGTCTTTGATGCTGTTACAAGTAATTTTTTAAATTTTGCTGCTAGTATATACAAAAGACAACCAATTTTTTAAATGTAACCTTCTGTCCAACAATCTTGATTTCAGTTATTAGTTTTAGTAACTGCAAATAGAAAAATTTACTTCTTCCTTTCTGATGGTTATGACTTTTGTTTCTTTTCATTCTCTCCCTGGAACAACGCACACTTTGTTACCTGCTAAGTCTTTAAGTAATTCCAGAGTGATATGCATGCCAGAAAATTCCAGCAATTATAACCAATAATTTTCTTAAAAAGATAACTGTCCAAAACACAATTATTGAAAAACAACCCCTGAAGTTTGTTAGATAAAGAACATTTATCTTAAGACAAAAGGAGTAAGACTTAGTCACGAACTACATTGTTACAAAATGAAGTAAAATGAACACACACGTACCCTTGGGAACAAACAATCTAAGACTGTATAATACCAGCAGCGGTACCACCAGCATCAAGGAAGGGTTACGAGCCAAATATTAATGCACGAACCTCTCCTTCCTCCTTTCAAGAGTAAGCTGTTACTTACTAAGCACTGAATGTACACCAACTTCTAACGCTCACCACATACATCACCATTTTATACACAAGGAAATTAAGAACTGGAGAGACTGAACTAACCTAACAAATGCACTCAAATTAGGTAGCAGATCCAGGACAAGCATTGGACAGTTTGATCCCAGAACCCATAAATTTTAATCTGAACCATGTTACCTACACCTCTTCGTCACTGGCCTACTTAACACTGCACGCAAGCCACACTCGTCCAAAATAAATAGCAGTGACACCAGGATCTTTTTCTTCCCAACAATTCTACCTCAACACTTGCTACTGTTCCAAAATGAACTTAATACTATATAAGTAGTGGCAAAAGTAAAATAAAATAAATATTCTTACTGGTTTCGGCATTTTCTTTCTTTTTGTCACCTTCTTTAAAAATTCTTCACTTTTTAAAGTTCTGTTGCCACCTTCTGTAAAGAAAAAGAAAGCATAACTGATGTATTATCTTTTTAAAAAAAATTTATTTTATTGATTATGCTATTGCAGTTGTCCCATTTCTCCCCATCACTCCCCTCCACCCTGCACACCCCCTCCCACCCACATTCCCCCCCTTTAGTTCATGTCCATGTGTCATAAGTTCTTTAGCTTCTACATTTCCCACACTATTCTTGCCCTCCTCCTGTCTATTTTCTATCTACTGTCTATGCTACTTGTTCTCTGTACCTTTTCCCCCTCTCTCCTCCTCTCACTCCCCCGTTCCTAACCCTCCATGTGATCTCCATTTCTGTGGTTCTGTTCCTCTTCTAGCTGTTTGCTTAGTTGGCTTTTGTTTTAGGGGTGGTTGTTAATATCTGTGAGTTTGCTGTCTTTTAACTGTCCTATTTTTTATCTTCTTTTTCTTAGATAAGTCCCTTTAACATTTCATATAATAAGGGCTTGGTAAAGATGAACTCCTTGAACTTGACCTTATCTGAGAAGCACTTTATCTGCCCTTCCATTCTAAATGATAGCTTTGCTGGATAGAGCAATCTTGGATGTGGGTCCTTGACTTTCATGACTTGGAATACTTCTTTCCAGCCCCTTCTTGCTTGTAAGGTCTCTTTTGAGAAACCAGCTGACAGTCTGATGGGAATTCTTTTATAGGTGACTGTGCCCTTATCCCTTGCTGCTTCTAGAATTCTCTCCTTCATTTGAATCTTGGCTAATGTAATTATGATGTGCCTTGGGGTGTTCCTCCTTGGGTCCAACTTCTTTGGGACTCTCTGAGGTTCCTGGACTTCCTGGAAGGCTATTTCCTTTGCCAGATTGGGGAAGTTCTCCTTTATTATTTGTTCAAATAAGTTTTCCACTTGTTGCTCTTCCTCTTCCCCTCCTGGTACCCCTATAATTTGGATGTTGGGACGTTTAAAGATGTCCTGGAGGTTCCTAAGCCTCTCCTCATTTTTTTGAATTCTTGTTTCTTCCTTGTTTTCTGTTTGGTTGTTTCTTTCTTCCTTCTGGCCCACTCCATTGACTGGAGTCCCAGTTTTCCTCCCATCACTATTGGTTCCCTGTGTGGTTTTCTTCATCTCACTTATTGTAGCCTCCATTTGTTCATCTAATTTGCAACCAGAATCAACCAATTCTGTGAGCATCCTGATCACCAGGGCTTTGAACTTTCATCTGATAGGTTGGCTACCTCTTTGTTGCTTAGATAAATTAGCTCTGGGGCCCCCATCCGTTCCTCTGTTTAAGCCACTTTTTTTTTTTTTTGGTCTGGTCGTGGCTGTTACGTAGTGAGGGGCGTAGCCTTAGGTGTTCCCCAGGGTGGGGCAGCCCAGTCGCTGGGTTGTGATGCTGTATGTGGGGGCGGGGTCCAAGAGGGAACAATGGCGCTTGCTCTGCTCTCTCTTGGACTCCAGTCCCCTCCGCCCGCTCTCCCCAAGCAAACTGGGCCCTTCTGGCGCTGATTTCCGTGTGGACGGGCTCGTGCATGTTCTGGGACACCGTGGGTCTCCCCAACAAACTCTCCCGTGAGGCTGGGACTCCCTCCCGGCATCCCAACTCTCAGAAGTGTTCTCAATCGGTGCTTTTAGGCTTTATTCCTGGCGCTGGGGCCCTGCGTCGCGCAGTGTGTCTCACTGCCCGTTTTCACCTGGTTTATCTGCACGAATGTGTGACTGTGGTCAGCCACCTTGTGCGCCATGCTTGGTCTGCTCGTTGCCTCCCCACACCCGGTAACCGCCGCCTGTGCCCCTGGGACCACCAGCTACCACTTCTTCCCACTGTGACCCCTCTCTGCTGGCCACTGACTCCGCACCTCTTACTGATGTGGGTGAATCGTTGTCAGATTTCTGTACCACTTAATCCTCTATCTATTCTGGTTGGGGGGTGTTTTTTCTTTTGGTTCTATATTTTTGTTGTCCTTAATCCTGGTTGTGGGAGGAGGCACAGTGTGTCCACCTACGCCTCCATCTTGGCTGGAAGTCCCTATTATCTTTTTAATGCTTTTATTCAAACAAATGTATAGAATAAAATTTAAATTTAAACATTTTATTTATCTTGTTTTTAATTTTTATTAAATTTTTCGGGGTGACTAGCTGATAAAATTATGTGTTTCAGGTATATAATCCTGAAAAATTAAAACATTTTAAAATGTCAGTTTAAAGTAACAACTCTCATTTTATTGTAATTTTCTGTTTTCTACTATTTCACATTTTATAAAAATATTTATAGCTGTGATTTACAATAGCATGAGTCTCAAATAATGTAACAGTATAAAAAGCATACTGATCACCCCGAGCACTTTAGTTAAGAGACAAGACACGGCAGGGAAATGCGGGCCCCGGATGCTGTCTGCCGAGTCACACTCACCTGCCAGACCAGGCCAGCAGACACGGAAAGAGTGAAGCTGAGCATCCGTGGATTCGGTCTGAAGAAAGAAGTTCAAAAGTGCTTTTCAACCTTCTTCCTGTACTGCCAAAGACAAAGGAAATTCTGACAAATGTAAACTGTGAAAGACAACTTTATAAAAAAATATTTTTTTTTCTTTAAAGTTTAAAAATCCAAGTAGAGAAAATACGCGAGTAGCTTATTCACCCAAAATGCACAAAACGGCCACGGTCTGCACGCTACTCATCAACAAGCGAGAGAGAGGCCTTCACTGAACGTAGACAAAACCAGCGGTTGGTTGTATCTTCTCCGCCTCTGGCAACAGAAGTGAGTCCCCATCCAGAAAAACTGCCGTGCTGGCATCTTAGGGCAACGGTTCTTACACACATCCAACAAAGGTGGCTGTGCTCCCAAAAATCTACCTAAAGATCAAACCGTCTCCATCATCACTCCCTGTCCGGGAAAAAAATGACCGCAATTCCAATCTGAAAACCTACAGTGAGAACTATATTAAATAAATTAATCTACAATTAAATCTCGTGTTTTAAAACTGTATTAATTGCTTTTTAAGATGTTATAATTAGTGAAACTGAAAATTTTTCAAACTGAGCAAAATTAAAGCATTCAAAGTAAGGTTATTTCCCTAAATTTTACTCAGTCACATGTCAATAAACCTGTCTAGAGAGGGATCGTCCAAGTTTTTTATCTAATACACTGGGTCGGGAAACTCAGTTGGAAGTACTAAACTTGTCGTTTCCTAACTCTTATCGTTTCCTTAACTCCGAGCCGGCACCTGGTAGACAGATATTCCCTTCCTACAGTCATCTACTTTCCGGAACCTAAATGTACTGTAGCTCTGCCTTCAATTCCATAGCCTCTCAGCCCACTCGCACCACCTTAGCCCAGGCCTCTCTCATCTCGGGGCTTCAAACAGCTTCCAAATGGACCTGCTTTAAACGTCGATAAGCCAGGACTCCAAAATCTGTGCATCTCTCCAAAACCTGCCTTGCTCAACATATGAAGATTATCTCAAATACGACATGGCCGAAACACTTAATTCCTTACCCTACAGGTGAATCTGCTTTCCTGTAAGAAAGTCTTGGTGATAGATTTCTAGAAAGGTATTCACTATATGCTCCCATGATTTCTCTTATATCTCTACTACACCTGCAAGTATAATCCTCACATCATTCCCCTTTCTGCCTTCCCTTCTGTTTAATTAATTTTGGCAGAAGTTTGCTTAGTTTATTGGTCTAAAGGCCAACTTTCATTTTTTATTGTTTCTCGTAGTTTTCTTTTGTTAATTTCTGTCCTTTTCACCATCATTTTCCTCGTCACTTGCTGGCTTTATTCTGTGGCCCATTTTCTAATCCCTAAAACTCATAAGTTACCTAAGTAATTTCCAGTCATTTTTCTTTTCTAATATGTGCATTAAGGTCATTAACTAAGTATGTCCAAGGTTAAGGTAACTCCAAATATAAAATGATCTTCCTATTTTGCCAGTTGGAATATTTTAAAATAATCCGTGTCTGAATATGTAAAATAACCAAATGTGTATACATTTATTGGTATACTTAAATATCAAAACACATGATCTATAAAATATTAATTCAGAACATTGTTTGCTTTATCTCACGTCATAGAATACTTTTCTTCAAACTCCTAACATATGACATATGAACATATCACAACTTTTTGAGTCACGGTAAATTTTCCAGATTACATAACCACTTTTTGAATCAGTACATTATACAATCATTGAAATTTTTATTCTAAGCCACAACTACCCACTTACATAAAATATTAGAGGACTTTTCCCCTATTTGTACCCTTGGGATATATTTTAATATCTATAATGTAGCCAGAGTCTATTATTTTGAAGCGATATTTTAATCCTCACCCAAGCATATGTTTTTATTGACTTTGGGTACATTGAGGGACTTCCTCCCCACACCCACCACCTTCCTGCGTGTGCTCAGACCAGGAACCTGCAACCTGAGTACGGCCCCGACCTGGGATCAAACCTGCAACCTTCTGGTGTTCGGGGTGAAGCTCCAACCAGCTGAGCCACCCAGCGAGGGCTTAAGTGATTTTTTTTTTTTTTAACATCAGATCTGTGCTAGATTTCGCTGCCTCTTATCAGATGAGCTCTGAGCTTTCCACACTCACATGTGCTCAAAGGCACTTCAGGTCAATGTGCCCATCCTGAACCTTTACGTTCAAGAAGAAGAGAATATGAGAATCGCAATTAGAGAGTTCCTAAGAACAGAAATTTAAATACCCTTTTCTGAAGAATAGTTTTTTGAGAAAATATCTTATACCTTCTGTTTGAATCCATAGAATTTTTCTCAGTCATAACAGTGGTTTCCCCCACAGGTGTTTACATGTAATATTTCATTGTTGTTTAGCTGTTTCATTTTCTAATTATGATTTCTAATCACTACTAAGAACTTTTTAAGTTTTCAAATGAAATGGTGAGAGGCCTGGAGGCAGAATACTATCTTTTTATTATTTATTTCTAGGTTTACTACAGTACAAAGAATTCATTTAGATTTCCTTTATGTTTAGTACCTGGCCAGTTTATTTCCTTTTTTTTGACTGCTCCAAATATAAATAACAATGTATTTTCTGCACTTGATACTATCATTCATTCTAGTCTATTTAATCAATTTGAAGAAAATGGATTAAATTTTCCCAAGTACGATTCTGGATGGTAATTTCTTCTTGTAGAGTGCCATTTTTAAAAAAGACTTTATTACCTTACTTTTTAGACAGGGAGAGGGAGGGAAACTTCAGTGTGTGGTTCCCTCTAGTGCACCCCCAACTGGGGGCCTGGTCACAACCCGGGTGGGTACGCGCCCCGACTGGGAATCACACCAGCAAACCTCTGATTTGCAGGCTGGCGCTCCACCACTGGGCCGCACCAGCCAGGGCAGGTTGCCATGTTTAATTTTTATGCTTTTGGCTGTGTTATTCGGTGAGCACAGGTTTACAATTGTTACACCTTTCCAGTGAATACTTCCTTTTTAACTAATAATTTAATTCTATATAGAACTCTACACTGATAGTTATTCCCTCAGCATTCAGAAGGTATTCTTCTGGGATCTGTTACTGCTGAGGAGAAGTCGGGTGTCATCTAACGCACTCCTCGGAGGCAATATGCCCTTCTTCTCTGCTTTTTAAAAAAATTTTAATAAGATGGGAGTGTTCTTCAGATTTACTTCTACTATTTATTTTGTTCAGGATTTGGTAAGCTTCCTTAATTTGACAACTTACACTTTTTATAAATTCTGGAAAAGTATGAGTCATTGTTTCTTTCACATTTTTTCTTTTCATTCAGCAATTCTTCTCACCCACACACTGGGTATCCTGCTCCCTAACCACACCTACCTTTTCACATTTTCCTTCTCCCTATCTCTCCGCAGAGCGCTCCTCCAATCACCAACTCTCCCCAGCTGCTTTTAACGTCCACGGGTTTAATGTTCCATAATAATAATATTTTCTAATTCCAGAAATTCCTTTTTTTTGCTTTTAAAGAATGTTTATTAATAATGCCATATTATTTTACTGTATAATTTGTTTCGAATCCTTTTATCCCTATAATGCTTATTTGATGTCACCATACTATTATTTTACTATTTTCAGTTCATTATAATGAGCTTATTTTTCAGGGTTTGTAATTTTGGACAGAAAGCCCACGTCCTCTGCCAACGTGGGAGCCTCCCAAGCCTTGTGTTGGGTATGAGTCCCTACAAAGGTATTTCAGATTTGCTCCTTCCCCAGTACAATACATTTTAGTCGTCCTAGACCAGTTTTTACATTTCCTCGATTCAACATTCCATTATCATATGAGACCCCATAACCACACTCCAGACAAGTTAGCAAAGACTCCTCAGGTACCCATCCTAGGCATCTCTCTCATCAGTAAGGAACAAAGCAAACATTAAATATACACCAGGGTACAAGCGAAAGTGAAGCACCCAAATCACAGAAGTCCCATTGATCAGACACAGGGCTCGTTAGGCAGATAAATAAATAAATGTCAAGTACATTGATCTGCAGAATTTCTGAAGCTATGTGTTACTCAAATAGTAGAAGTAAATTAAGGTACAGGGTTTTTTTCTGTTTGTTTAAGAAATAAGTTGTCCAAGTTTTTAATCAGAGTTACTTCAAATTACACTCTATAGAAAAAGACCTTTCAAGCAAAACAATCCATCATTAAAGTTTTAAGTTTAAAAAGAGAGCTCTAAGAGAGCTCTGCCAACATAAAAAATATATATATTATAGATCAATACACATAAAATCACGTTTCCACACAAGCTAATTAAGTTTTTACATCTCCAAAAAGTCTAACTATCAGGACCTAACCAAAGTCTTCGCAAACACAGATTCGATTAACTTCTAAAAGAAGCTTCTAAAAATGTTTCTTTTCAGACCAGTGTTCTCTCTTAAAAGTCAAGTTAGTCTTCAATCTGTTTTACTTCAGTTAATTATAAATTATCCGAGAAAAATAATACACCTCTACCTCCTTATTCACCAGCTGGACATAAAGTGATTACTTAACAATGCCTTGTATTTATATAGTTGTATGTTCTTATACATCATTTAATTTTCTATTAATAAAAACTAGAAGACAAACAACATAGGTACACAGCATAGAGATACTTTATAGCTAAAAAAGCATCTGCCTAAAGTAACTTGTCCTAAATCACACAGGTAACAAATGACCACATGGCCTTTTAACAACGAAAGTCCAAAGCTCTTCCATATACCAACCGGTCTTCTTGCATTAAAAAGTGGGAAAACAATTTCATCTGTGAATATTTACTCAAAGAAAAGAAAGAATGTGTAAATGGTATGGTTACAAAGATTCTAGTTACGGTGCTATTTACAAGAGTGTCTGTAAGACTGAGAAATTCACAAACTGAGCACTGAGAGGTTAGTTAAGAGGTTAGATGTATCTGTAGGCTTTGCTGGGCAAAAATATGGCAATCAAAATGTTACCAAAAAAAATATTAAGTGATGTGGCAAATTATTCACAAACTACTGAGTAAAAAGGCACATTATAAAACCATACATGCAGTATCATATTTCTTTTTAAAAAGTGTAACAAGACCAGGATGATCACACTCCAAAATATAAACTCTCTAATGAATTAGAATTAATCTATAAATTTCTAAAATAATAATGTAGAGCTGTAACAAGAAAAACATATTCCTCAAAATGAAAGAGCAAAAATTTAAGTAAATAAACTAAAGGTGGACTATAAATTCACCATACATTTAATAAAATCCAAGTAGGTTAATCTTTTTTTTTTTTTCCCACAAAGAGACTTAAAAAAAAAACAACAGCAAGGATGGACCTGGAGAACATTATGCTGAGTGACTAAGCCAGGCAGAGAAAGACAAACACCATATGATTTCACTCACATGTGGAATCTAATGAACAAACTGAACTAAAGAAAACAGGGACAGACTCATAGAGAGAAAGATGACAGGTGCTGGGGGAGGTGAAACGGTAGAGGGATGAGCAAAAAGAAAAAGGACTCATGAACGGGGACAACAGTGTGGTGATTCCAAGGGGAGGGAGGTATAAGAGGGTTAAATGGTAATGGGAGAAAATGCAATAAACATTAAAAAAATACAATTCTAGTTTCAGAGGAAAAATATGACTAAGGAAAATATATATAGGTTACAATGACAACAGACTAATGTATTTTACTTAAAATCCCAACATAGGTAGAATAAAATAAACATCAAAATTAAGTAATAGAATAGAAAAAGTATGTAACAGCTATGACAAAAAGTTACTATGGAAAGTAAAAAGTAAATACAGAAGGATATCACTTGGATCCTAGTCCGTAAAACAGTTAAGTTAAAAATGGTTAATGGTTAAAAAGGTTAAAAGAAACTACCAACAAATCTTATGGAAAATAAAAAGCACAACTGTCCTACTGATTGAAACTAAAAATCAAAATGACTTTACCTAAAACCTGTATAATTTTGTTAAACAGTGTCACCCCAATAAAAAATAAAAATCAACATTAAAAATGCAAAATGACTTGAAGGTATTACTGATTACAAACTCATTAAACTATCAAAATAGTTACTAATTATGCACTTAGTACTGATGAGTTTGTGTTGGTGAACAAGTAAACAAATGCTGCCAGTAGCACCATAAATTGGCTTCAAATTTCAAAAGTAAATCGTCAAAACATAACAAAAGCTACAACGTGGTTCTGGACAGGAAATTCTGCCTCTGCGATATATCCCAAAGAAATAAACAACTATAAGAGAAGGTAATCTGAACCAAAATATTCTCAGCAGCACTTACAACAATGATTAAAACCACAACTGATGTTGAGACTATCTGACACGACAAACTAATTTTTTGACAAACTGTCCACATTTACACTGGATAAGCGAGACGGCGGACCCACCCATAACAGCTGGGTAAAACCGCAGGTGTCCTCACAAATGGTATCTGAACATACAGCAGTGAACACCTAATTCTAAGCAGGCTCTCATTTTTGTTAAGATCCTAATTTTAAAAATCAAGATGAGAATTTCACTAACTTGTTTATATGTCAGTTTACTGCTAGCTTAAATAATATGATATACATAAGAATTCTGCCTGAAATTTTTTAGGATGAGGCTGTATGTAAATGTAATTAAAACCTGAGTTTTTAGCCAATCAAGTGACTTAAAACTACGTGTATCACAATATTATTTAACCTTAATTGAACATATCTAGTCCTTCTAATTGTATTAGCATATCTGTTCTTGAAACTGGCATCTGTTAGTAGCAGGACAAATGTCACGTGAAAAGCCATGATACCTAGACACATGTCCTAGGGTTCCCCCTCTAATGAAATCATTTTGAATACTTTGCCAGTATCTTCCTTTCTAAAAAATGGTAACATATAATCACCTAAACCACTGTGTATCAAAGATACACCGAAAGAATCAATTCTTCTTCCCTCTGCTCTCATTACACCTAATTACTGAGAAAACATTAGTCCCTCCTCCCCACTCTCTCTAAATTTCTTGAAGTGGTCTTACCCCTGCAGTCACGTCAGCAAACTAACCAGCAATTAAGAGACGCTGCCAGCAAACACCCCCCCCCCCCATGCCAGAATGTTTCACGTGTGAATACGTGCTCGCATTTCAGAAACAAATCATTCACAGAAAACATTCTCTTCTTTTTCCTTTAACCCCAAAGGGGACCCTCAAGCAGCCTCCTCTCTACCTCATACACTGGAAAAACAGCCCCCTGTTTAACACCTTGAGCTGTGGTCCCTCCAGTAAGACACAGCACAGCAGACTTCCTACCTGTCAGGTGGTAAAACAGGTGTTAAATCTAGTCTATGCTGGGCCCACACTAAAGCTTCAATAATTTATACCAGGCTGCCTAATTTCACTCTGAAGATATTCCTTCCCAAAGCCTAACTGTAATTGGTTTTGTCTTTTCCCCAAGCCTAGCTGTATTTTTTTTTTTTTTTGTCTTTGTAACACAAAAGCAATCTCTGAACACAATTTTGGTCTCTCTGAGGACTAAAATATTACAAAAGAATTCATTTGCCAATTTACTGGGGAATTGGGAAACAGTGAAACAAAGAGAAGTATCAACTGAATTAATAAGGTAACTCTGGCAGTGAAATCAATAACATCTACCAAAACAAAAGTTCATTTTTAAAAGATTTTATTTATTTTTATTTTTTTAAAGATTTTATTTGTATTTATTTTTAGAGGGAGGGGAAGGGACAGAGAAAGAGAGGGAGAGAAACAGGGATGTGTGGTTGCCTCTTAACACACCCCCTACTAGGGACCTGGCCTGCAACCCCCTCATATACAGGCCGGCACTCAATCTACTCAGCCACACCAGCCAGGGCTACAAAAAAAAGTTCTCAATCTCACCCACCGTGGGCCCCTCTGATGAACCCTATGAACCCCTTCCTATAAAATATTTTAATTTATTGATTTGATAAAGGAAGTGGGGGAGAGAGAAGAAACACCGATTTGCCGTTCCACTGATTTATGCACTCACTGGTTGCTTCTCGCACGTGCCCTGACCAGGGATCAGACCCACCACCCTGCCCTAGCCGGTATGGCTCAGTGGACTGAGAGACGACCTGAGCACCAAAGGGTCTGGGGTTGATTCCCAGTCAGTCAGGGCACATTCCTGGGTTGCGGGCAAGGTCCCCAGTTGGGGGTGACTGACAGGCAACCAATAGATGTTTCTCTCACACATCAATATTTCTCTCTTCTCTTTTTTCCTTCCACCCCCTCTTTCTAAAAATAAATAAGTAAATAAATAAATAATTTGTTAAGCCCCACAACCTTGGCTTATCACGACGACACTCTACCTGAGCTACCTGGCCAGGTTAAAATGCACAAAAACAAACTGGTCCTGACCTGGTAGCTCCATTGGTTAGAGGGTTGTCCGCATACGCCAAGGTTGCAGATTCGATCCCACTCAGGGCACATACAAGAATCAACCAATGAATGCATAAATGAGTGGGACAGCAAATCTCTCTGCCCCTCAAATCAATCAATAAGTTAAAAAACAACAAGTCGATGCTTCTCTCTGAAATCATTAAATATAAAAAATATATCCATGTGTGTTTCTCTATCCCCCCAAAAAACACCAATAGAAATTTTTAAATGCACAGAATGAAATACATAAAATAACACCAAAAACACATAAAATAACATAAAATACTGAAATACAGTGATCAAAAATAAAATGCGCAAATTTATACTATAGTAAGATACGCACTTCTTTATCCACCTTTAAAGGACAGTATCTACTGGCGGGTCTAACAACTACACCCCTGATGATGAGCATGTCATCTTAAGACACCTGCAACAGCAGCGGACTCTGAACTGCCTGCAACTTCTACGGGAAACAGTGTCTGCGACTGCCAACTACCACCGCCGCCCACGTTCACAATGACAGGAAAGACATAGAGATGTACTTTCTCCCCAGCCAGCCAAGTGCACAGACCCACAGGCTTCTAACCTCCAATATACACAGAACAACGCTCACGTTTAGCTCAGTGTTAACACTGTATCTCATGGTAACGATGCACTTTCACCTACACAATGCCAGGTGACTCCCCAAGCGAAACAAAGAGGACAAGAATTCTTAGTTCCATTTTGCAAGCAGGCCGAAAGCAAGGACAAGGGGCGTGAGCGGAGGGAGAATATCTGTAGAACGCTCACTCCTCAGCCACCTCACATCTAATTTTCAAAAACGCCTTTCTTCCTTCTCCCCAAGATAGATAACACAATCCCTCGTTCTTTTTTTTTTTTAATCCTCATCCAAAAAAGGACGGGAGAGAAACAGAGATGTGGGAGAGAGACATCAATCGGGCTATCTCCCCTACACGCCCAGACTGGTACGGGACCCTTGGGCCCAGGTCAGGGGTCAGACCGGCAACCCAGGCATGTGCCCGACCGGGAATGAACCTGCAGCCCTTCGGTTCCAGTTCAAGCGTCCAACCAACTGAGCCCACTGGCCAGCCAGTCCATAATCCCTCATTCTTCTTTTAAGTTTTATTTTATTTTATTTTTATTGTATTTTTTTCCCATTACCATTTAACCCCCTTCAGTCCCCCAAGGAAACTTGGATTCAGGTGAGTGACTTGCCCAAAGTAATATGGCCAGTTAACGAAGTCAGAGGTCAGCTGATATCCTAGTCCTGGGCTCTTTTGGCTACTCTACTCTGCCTTCCTCTGACTTCATTATAGGTAAGTTCATCCCAAACAATTACTAGAGCTTTTCAAGAAGTTTAAGCTCTTTCTTCTGTCGTTTTCACATCATAAGACCACCTCTGAAGATGTTTCAAGCGCACATTAGTACTGACACAATCACCTCTGTAAATGGATCTCCTGTAACGATGATATACAGTTCTAAGTAAGATATCAGGCACTTTCTCATGTAGGAAATTATTTTTATTCAAGGATGTTTTCAAGGGAATGAAATTCAACATTTTTAGCAAAATATACATGTTATTGAAAATGCAATCGCTTCTCAGCCTTTTGGCTAAGATCAGGTGAAAATGCAATGTTTAGAACTTAAGTATAAAGCAGAACTACAATATTAAAAGAAGTTTTACACTGAATTTACATTCTTTTAAAAGAACTTTATAAATCTAAAAAAAAACAAAAAACCAAAAAAACCGTATCTGTATTATTCCCAAAGTGGGTAGAAAAACAAACAACACATTATCATTTGCAATGACTAATTTTCAATGAGAAAAGGTAAGAAAGCTGAATCCAGTCCAATTTCTTCATTTAACACATATGGAAACATAAAAATATCATACAATACTGCCCTGGCTGGTGTGGCTCAGTAGATTGACTGCCAGCCTGCGAACCAAGGGGTCACCAGTTCAATTCCCAGTCAGGGCACGTGCCTGGGTTGCAGGCCAGGTCCCCAGCAGGGGGTACACGAGAGGCAACCACATACTGATGGTTTGTCTCCCTCTTTTTCTCCCTCCCTTCCCCTGTCTAAAAGAATATATAAAATCTTTAAAAATATAGATAATAAATGTTTAAAATAGAAAAACAAAGATAGGTCCAAATCTGTTGCACTAAATATTAACTCCAGTTTATAAATGCAAGGGCACTTACACTTTACGATGTACCCACCATATGGGACAACTGTATTCCCATCAGTGTGACTTCAGTATCTTTCTTACACTTCAAATGTAAAGAGTATCAGGCATACGATTATAAATATCTGAATGTATGAAAGGTATCTTAAAGCAAGGGTTGGCAAACTTCTTCTGTAAAGGACCAGGGAAGTAAACTTTTTAAGTTTTGTTGATCTTTTGGTCTCTGTTGCAACGTAGCATCAAAGCAGACATAGATAATATGTAAACAAATGAGCTATGATGTATCCAAATATAACTTTATTTACAGAACTGGCACTAGACTGGCTCATGGGCCATACTTTGTCAACCCCTGCCTTAAAATATTTTAGCAGGAAATCAATGTTTTTCACTCAATAATTTAAATAAATTTGGCCCTGGTCAGGTGAGTCCATTGGTTGGAGTGTCTTCTGGTACCCTAAATGGTTGCAGGTTCAATCTCTGGTCAGGGTACGTACCCAGGGTTCAGCTTCTATCCCTGATTGGGGCACGTACAGGAGGCAAGTGATCCAAGTTTCTGTTTCCTTCTCCCTCCCTTCCTAAGATCAATAAACATATCCTCTGGTGAGGACTATAAATAAATAAGTAAAGTATGAACTCACATATTCATGCTGGATTATGTTGTATCTGACTTTGAATGGGAGTATGGAAGAACCCAAGACATTTGGAACATGAATAAGGAAAACAATCTAATGTAAACTGAGTTGGAAGAAAGGGCCACTCCATTTCCATGACCAGGGACCAGCTAGGCATAGAACATGCGTCAGTCTGGCCAGTGAGACTCAGATATCTGCTGGGGGGCTTCTGGAAAAGAAACCGTTCTCCCCATTCCTTTGGGATGCTGGTCCTGCGGCAGCAAAACTGGGAGCAGGGGAAAGCAGTCTTACTGCACGGCTAACGGGAGGACGGCAAGGAGGATGAATGAATCCTTGTCATTACTGTTATTCTTGAGCCTCTAGACTTTATCATGCAAATAATAAATCTCCTCATTATTGAAGCACGCCTGAGAATTATCTGTTTTGGCAGCCGAAGTATCCCAAACGATGTTACGGATCTGAAACTCAAGATTGTTCATTTCACAATTTCACCTGCAGCCAGTCCTATTAACCACAACCTTTCACAAACGAAACACTCAAGGGTCTCGAAAGCCCAGAGACTACTTACTACTCAGGAAAAAAGATTACATCAATTACTGACAGTGGAATTCATCAATTTTATAATTCTGTAACTGTGGAGAATGAAATGCAGTACCTCCTTCTTTGACAGTTTTTCTAAAATATTCTTTCAGTACGATTTTTTCTGTAGATCGGGGGCTGACAAACTTCTTCTGTAAAGGGCCAGACAGTATTTGTTTTAAGCTTTGCAAAAAGTATGCACTCTGTCATTACAGCGCAAAAGGGGCCAATTCGTAAACAAAGGGGCATTTTGCCGTCCCAATGGGATTTCACTGACAATCTCAGGCGACATTTGGCCTCGCAAACCGTTTGCTGACCTGGTCTCTAAATGGCTAACAGTGAAGAGTATCCTTCTGAAACAAATCACCTTCACCAAAACTTAAAAATACTTTACTGAAGTCCTGGCCTCTCAGTCGGAGAGTCCCCCAGTAAACCACAAGGTCGTGGGTTCAATTCCTGGTGAGGGAACATGCCTAGACTGTGGGTCAGGTCCCCTGTGGGGAGGCAACTGATCAATGTTTCTCTGTCCCTACCTTCCTCTGTCTGGAATCAACAGATATACCCTCTGGTGCGGATTGAAAAATAGTTTACTTAAAATGTATATAAATTATGCAGAAAAGTAAAAGTAACAAGTTTTTCTACAGCATTCTATTCATATGCATTAGATCACTTGATGTAAAGTCTAGTTGCCTTATTTGTATATAACATCCATAAAATTAATTTAGAATTCTAATATTAAAACATAACAGATACTATGACTTCTGGGCAAGATGGAGGCATAGGGACATACACTTTGCCACTTTGTACAACCAAAAGAAGACACCAACAAATTTAAAGATGGAAAATAACCAGAAATGACAGAAAGCTGAGCTGTCTGAAAGTTCGACAACCAAGGAGTTAAAGAAGAAACATTCACTCAGACTGGTAGGAGGGGCGCAGATGGGCAGCCAGGGTGGACAGGACCTACGGAAGGTGGCGTAGAGAACTGGGGTGGACAAGGTGGCGGCTGGCTGGGCAGGGAGTCCCACATTTCTGCGCGAATAAACCAGAGGAAAAACTGGAAGCGAGCAAGACCAGGCAACCCAGGGTTCCAGCGTGGGAAAAGGAAGCCTCAAAACTTCTGGCTATAAAAAAATCTGTGGGGGTTGCAGCAGCAAGAGAAACTCCCAGCCTCACAGGAGAGTTCTCTGGAGAGACCCACAGGGTCCCAGAACGTACCCAAACCCACCCTCCCAGAAATCAGCACCAGAAGGGCCCAGTTTGCTCGTGGGTAGAGGAGGAAGTGACTGAAAGCCGGCTCCCAGCAAGCAGCACTGTTTCCTCTCAAGACCCCTCCCCCACATATAGGACCACAATGCAGAAACATAGGCACCCCCACCATAGGCAGCCTGGCGAATACCCAAGGCTCCGCCCCTTACAAATTAACAGCTGCGCTAAGACAAAGACATACGGCTGAAATGAAAGAACAGCTCAAACCTCCAAAAATAGAACTAAGAGATGAAGAGATGGTCAACCTACCAGATGCTCCAATCAATGAGTTGAGTATGGTCGCAAAAGCATAATCAAGAGGAAAAAAATGAAGGCCATGAAAAGTGAAATAAAGGAAAATGTATAGGGAACCAACAGTGAAGGGAAGGAAACCAGGACTCATATCAACGATTTGGAGCAGAAGGAGGAAACAAACATTCAACCAGAACAGAATGAAGAAACAAGAATTGCAGGACAATTTTAAACATTCCAACATGCAAATCACAGGGGAGCCAGAGGAGAAGAACAACAGCAAGAAATGGAAAACTTACTTGAACAAATGATAAAGGAGAACTTCCCCATTCTGGCAAAGAAAACAGACTTTTAGGAAGTCCAGGAAGCTCAGAGAGTCCCAAAGAAGTTGGACCCAAGGAGGAACACACTAAGGCACATCATCATTAAGTTACCCAAGATTAAAGATAAGCAGAGAATCTTAAAAGCAGCAAGAGAAAAGGAGAAAGTTACCTACAAAGGAGTTCCCATAAGACTATCAGCTGATTTCTCAAAAGAAACCTTGCAGGCAAGAAGGGGCTGGAAAGAAATATTCAAAGTCATGAAAGGCGAGGACCTACATCCAAGATTATTCTATCCAGCAAAGTTATCATTTAGAATGGAAGGGCAGATGAAGCGCTTCCCAGATAAGGTCAAGTTAAAGGAGTTCATCATCACCATGCCCTTATTATATGAAATGTTAAAGGGACTTATCCAAGAAAAAAAAAGATGATCAAAACTATGAACAGTAAAATGACAACAAACTCACAACTATCAACAACTGAATCCAAAAAAAACAAAACCAAAAACTAAGCAAACAGCTAGAACAGGAACAGAATCACAGAAATGGAGATCACATGGAGGGACTTCAGTGGGGAGTGGGAGGGGAGGAATGGGGGGGAGATACAGGAAATAAGAAGCATAAACGGTAGGTACAAAATAGAGGGAGGTTAAGAATAGTGTGGGAAATGGAGAAGCCACAGAACTTATATGTACAACCGATGGATATGAACTAAGGGGGGAGAATGCTGGTGGGGTGGGGAGGCAGGGCAGAGGGGAATAGTGGGGAGGAAAAAAATGGGACAATAGTGATAGCATAATCAATAAAATACATTTTAAAAATGTAACAGATGTTACAACAGAAAAATACAACTTATTCACATGCAAATTTATATCTACCAACTAAATAAAACTATTTTAAATTTGTGAATCTGCAAGGATTTCTATACATACCGATTATCCAAAGAAAAAAATACCATTCTATATATCTCCTCACCTGAATGAACCCCTGTCTTCCAGGAGGCTGAAATTAGGTTTGGGTTTTTTTTTTTTTTTTAATATTTTATTTATTTATTTTTAGGCAGAAGGGAGGGCGGGAGAAAGAACAGGAGGAACATAAACATGCGGTTGCCTCTCACACGCCCCCCCGTGGGGACCTGGCCCGCCACCCAGGTATGTGCCCTGACTGGGACTTGAACCAGCGACCCTTTGGTTCACAGGCCAGCTCTCAATCCACTGACCCACCCCAGCGAGGGCTGAAATTAGAATTAATAAAGGAAGAAACGGAGACATGAATCACATGGACCTTATTTTCTTTCCAAACAGTTCGCAGGTGCAGATTCACACGCTGTGTGGGGATTTCACTACCCCAAACCAAAGCAGTGCCCTAAGAGGACACCACTCCACACCGGCATTTGTACACCACACTCCAAGAAGAAAACAAGAGGTGAATGTCACCGTTAACCATCAGTGAAGAAAATCTGTACACATACACAAGCACGCCTAAGAATTTTTACAGGACAATGATTTTCGATCTTTTTCATGTCACAACACACATTAACTATAAAACTCTGCAGCACACCAAAAAATAAATTTTTTGCCAATCTTATAAAAAAATAGGTATAATTCTGGTTCATTCCAACAATGGACAGCTACTGTTGTGTTGGCTGTTGTCGTTTTTTAAAAATATTTTTAAAAATATTTTTTCACTTCACTTGAGACCTGAGGATATATTTATTGATTTTAGAAAAAGGGAGGAAGGTAAAGATGGGGGAAGAAAGAGAAAGAAAGAGAAACACCCAAACATCGATCAGTTACCTCTGGCATACCTCTGTCCTGAGGCTGAACTGCAGATTAGGTGTGTGCCCTGAGCAGGGATCAAACCTGCAACCTTCGGTGTCCAGGACAACGCTCCAACCACCGGAGCTGCCCAGCCAGCGCTGCTGTCCTTTTTTATTTGACAGTCTAAGGGAAGAGAGGTCAGTGCCCCTGACTAAACAATCAGGTACTGCATGTTTTAGAGGTCAGTGCCCCTGACTAAACAATCAGGTACTGCATGTTTCAAAAATTCTTGTGGAACACTGGCTGAAAATCGATGTTCCAGGATATTCCATTGTGTTATTTCATGCAAATGATGAAAATCTAAGAAACACTAATGTTTAACGCAGTAATAAACACCCTTTCAATGTCTGTTAGAAAGTAACATTTTTATAGACATTAAAGTAAAAAATAAGGTATATGAAGTATATGTTTATTCTTCCATGAGCACTGGCATTTTCCGCATACCAGGAACTGCTATTAGCAATAGTCACTGATGAGAGGCAGGGCTGGGAAGGAGGCTGAGGGGCTCTGGAGAGTGAGGAGGACCTTTACCTTTCCCTTGACACCTTTTGGGGTCTTTAAACTTTCTCCTAAAATGTACTACTTATATCTTCAATATAAATTAATATTGAGAAATACAACAGGAACTAAAACGTTTAGGAAAGGCAAGAGTTCTCTGAAAGAAGCTACAGATTAAGGAATCCTCCAGGGGCGAGGGGCCACTTCCACCAGCATTAAGAGGTGAGCAGATACACTGGCTGCAGAAGCCAGGCAAGTTTCCCAACAGCCTTTATCCCTCCGGAACACCATGAGGCTTAAAACAGCCATGTATGGGTGGAGTCCACAGCAACTCAACCCACTTCCACCGAACCAGTACCCCAAGAGCGAGGGGTTCAGGGTAGGTGAGAAGTGCCCCCTAGCTCTTGGTCCGCAGGAGGTCCAAGCCATCCCAAAAGATGACTTCCTCGGCCTCTGAGATTCACAGCAGCAGCAGCATACAATTCTATAAAATTCCATTAGCTATGCTCTATCAGGCATGTTCTACCAGTATAGCTCTGTCTTCACAATCTTCACAGAACACGTATTTTTAGGCTTCATCTTTGGGAAATATTAGTAAAAAAACTTTCATTTTTAAATGGCGTAAGTTAAAATGCAGTAAGTTAAAAATGGATGAAAAACAAGGTTCCCACCATCATCCATCATTTCGGACTCTATTACATTACATATGGATAATACTGAAGTTATGATCAAATATATATAGCCTTTCATCAGCCTGCAATGATTAAAATTGAATAAAAATATCCAATTGTGCTCCTGGGAATGGTGAAGCAATAAACAAGTAACAATCCTTGTCCCCTCCCCCCCCCCAGACTACTGAGAGTTAGCAAGAGAGAGAAGGAATAGTAACGCCTGTCATTCTCACCACCACAGAAAAAAGAATAATGAATTTAATTTCCAATTAAGTAATAACAGTGTCTAAAACAAAGGACACAGCTTAAGTCCTGCACACGGAAATTAATTACATTTACTCTACAAATATTCCTGAGCCTCTCCTAGGTGCTCCTCCATGTGTGGGGGATACAGGAGTAAATAAAACAATGTATAATCCACAAGGGGAAGAGTATTTCTAAATGCTATAATCAAATTCTGTCTCATTTAAATAAAACTGTAAAGAATTCCAATGTATTTCTATTTATTCCTTACTAAAAATTTAGTAGCAGCTTATTGAATTTCCATTCTATAAAAAAGTGATTAAACAAAGTCACTGCAATCCTTTTTAAAGCATACTACATTAACTTCAAAATGAACGCTCTAAATTTTGTCACATTTGAGTTAAATTATTATTAGTCATCTCTCTAAAGCACAGTGAAAGCAGTAGAATTCTGCAAGTAGAAATAAAAAATTTCAGGTCTGAGTATTAATCTCTCTTCTCAAGTCTAATAATGCTGTTTTGGCACAAATGGACTAAGCCATCATTTATCCAGCAAAATGAACGCGTCAATTGTTCATTCGGAACTCCGTCAGAAATATGACAGCATTCAGGGTCAGCGTTCTGAAAAACGCTCCATAAACAACAAGATTGTAATGTCTACGTTCAAAAGCTCGTCCACCAAATGAATAAACCCTTACTAGCTTAGGCGTTGACATTTATTTACATCCCGCCAGGCTCGGTGCCACAGGACTCACTAGAATGTCTTCTTGAAAAATCTCAACTGCATTTCAAAATACATCTTAGATGTAGTTGACTTCACATTTCCAACCTCACTAAAAACCACTCCTTAAGGGGGGGGGGGGAAACCAACAAACCCCAAATATTGGGAACGGTTACAGAACCATGACATATCCGCACAGGAAGGGAGGTGGTGTTTCATTAAACTGGAATAACCTGGCGCCCCCCGTTTCGAGCGAGCCCAAGAATTAGGTGTAGAACCTGGGAAAGGACAGGGTGGGGGGGGGGCTGCAACGAACTCTACTCGTCCCCTGGGGTCTAGGAGCCCACGCCGGGCTGCCTCCGCGGCCGGCGCCAGTTCTCAGACTCCGAGGGCGCGGGCAGCTCAGCGGCAGCAGCAGCAGCAGCAGCAGGTAGAGGCGTGCGGCCGGGACGCACGGCCCAGGCTCCCGGGTGCGGGTGGCCCCGAGCGGCTCCGCGCCCCGAGCCCCGGAACGCAACATCCCCGTTGCCGCCAGGCGGAACGCACGCTCTCTAGTAATTCAACACCCCACCCCCCCCTTTCCAACCGGAGGCCGGGGAAGAAGTTCTAATAAATTCCTCCCTTGCACTGCCAATTCCGTTTCTACCTACGCGTAACAGCTGTGTCTTCAAACTACCCCTAAAGGGACGCGCCAGGCCCGGCCCGGGGCTGCGCCCGGGCGGCGGGAATCCGACCGTCCCCGGAGCACACAGCAGGGTGCGGGGCTGAGGCCGAGGGCGGACCCCGAGCCCGCCCGGAGCGGAACCCAGCGGCTGCAAGTTCGGGCCGCGGCCGGGTCCACACGGCGATCGGGCCTCGCGGCGCCGCCGACCCTGGGAGCGGCCTGGCCGGCCGACCCGGCCGTTAGGAGGGCGGCGGAGGCGCGCGAGGCCCCGGCGGCGCGGGCCCCCCGCAACTTGTGGCCGCCTCGGCGTCTGCGGGGCAGCCGGGGCGCGGGGGCGCGGGGGGAGGGGAGGGAAGGGGCCCGCGGCTTACCGCAACGGCGGGCGGATCCTCCCGCGCGGAGCGGGGCTGGGCCGCTGGGCGCCGGGGCCGCGCCTGGCGCTGCGGCAGGGAGGCAGAGGCGGCGGCGGGAGCGGCGGGGAGAGCGGAGGCGCCGCCACCACCGCAGACAGCTCCGCAATATGGCCGCCCGGCGCCTCCCGGGGGCGGGGGCGGGGGCGGCGGTGGGCGGGGCTGCCCCGCGCCCCCCGCCTCCCCCTGCCGGCGGGTCGGCCTCGCGCCACCGCCGGAGCGCCAACGCCGGGGCCGCCGCCGCCCGCGAGCTGCCCGCGCCCGCGCCCCGCCCCGCCCCGCCCCGCGGCTCCCCGTGCCCTCGGTGCGGCGCGTGGGCGAGCTTTGCGGGTAGGCGCTGGGCCCCGCGGTCCCAGGGGGAATGGGGCGCGGGCGGAGGAGGACAGACTCCTTCCCCGGGCTGGGGTTGAGCGCCGCCGGCTGGGAGAGGAGCGGAGCCGCCCCGCCCGAAGCCCGGCGTGCTCCCGCCGCCCTCCTCGGGCGTGGAAACTCGAAACTTCCCCTGGTGCCAGAAAACTCGCCGAGGGCGTCCGCGCAGCCCCCGAGGAGGAGGAATTCTTCCAGCAGGGAATCCCGACCCACATCGAGCGCGTTGCTTAGCTGTTCAGCTTGGAAATCCTAGATCAGGACAGAGAATGGGCCTATCTTAGAGGAATTTGTATTTGCAACGAAGAACGTTAAATTATTTTGGCAGGTTTTATCTAACTAGAATAACTTGCTTTTTCAGGGGCAGTTTTTAAACTCCACCAAGACTTCGATGGATATGGGCCCCAAACGAGAGTGCAGATTTTTATCCAGGCAAGAATATTTGATAATTTTTTTATTACCACCGACATTTCTTTGGCATTTGGAAGGAGTCGATTAAAAAGTTAAAGCGCAGCCCCCAAAAAGCAACCAAACCTAATTTTTTCTAAATATAGAGAAGGACATTTGATCATAGTCTAACTGCAGCCTACTCATTTAAGTTAGTGGCTGGGATGGATAGACTTCTGGTCAGTGTTGGGTCATCTATGACATGATTCCTGTCCTTGCTATTTTCTGCTGGGATGCAAACAGCAAGTGCGCAAAATCAGATTAGCCTAGCTTGCTCTGTTTGCAGTGCTTCGTAGAGTATACCTTTTATGAACAAACTTTAGATTCAAATAAAACCCCGTGAGTGTGCTTGATTTAGAACAATAATTCACATCCTTCCATAGCATTTGCCTTCCCTGAGAGTTCTTTGCCTAGAACTCTCTCCCCAGATCACGTTGACTGGGCTCTTCTGTGAATTTCCCCCATTGTCCTTTGAGATCTGTGAACAATTAAAAGCCCCAAGAGTTCACTCAAAGGCTTTTAGATGGCAAATTCCTCAAAGATGGAGGGATGGAAATCAGGTGTGCGTTGTTGTTTTTTTTTAAGATTGCTCCCTGACCCCCCCCCCTTTAGTGCAAGAATTATCCACAAATTGCAAGCATAATAATGCAAGTAATATGTGAATTCCTAGGAGGTACACTAAGTAAAAGTATATAAAATACTTTTGCAATGGAAAATGGAGGGATTCGTTGTTGTCATGTGCCAAGACCTGGCGTTAAATGCTTCTATATGACTATTTCTTCTAATAGTTACAATACCCCTGTGCTTGGGAGGAGAAAAAAACAAACAAACAATGAATGGAGCCTCAAAGTAGTTAAGTAATTTGCTCAATGTAACACAGCTCGAAAGTGGCAAAGCTATGACCAAACCAGTTACATTTGACTCCAAAGACCTGATTGTATTTATTCCTTACTCTGTAACAGCAAGCAAGACAGAACAGAAATTGTGACATTTCGGTTGGCTATCATAGTAGTAAATGTTTAAGTAAAAGATAATATTCAAGGCTGACGAGGTAAAGGGGGTGCTGCGGACATTGTGAGTGGACGTATTAACTGAAACAATCTGTTTAAAAAGCTATTTGGCACCGGAATTCCACCTGTAGAAGTGTTCCTGGGACCTGTCGTCCCATCACTGGGATTCTTTACGAATGAAAAAAATCTGAAACAGAGCGAAAGCTTTATTCATAAACTCTACATCAAAAAATTATTTATGAGATGCAAAAATAAAAGCAGGTCTACTCTGTAGCATTTTAGGTAACAATTTTAAATGTCCGATGGCCCCAGGGTCCCCCAAGGAGAGGATTTGTAACGGGGTCCAGGATCTTGGTTGTCGGAGAATATAGGATATGCAACCCCCCCCCCACACACACACACACAAGTCTGGCTGGGGAATGAGTGGGAGAGAGAGAGCAGGGTCATTGAGAGTTACTTTGCATATCAATAGCAGGCTAGCTTTATATCTGATACGCAAAATAATTATTTTGCATATCAATAACAGCAGACTAGCGTTCCAGCTTGAGTGGAACTAGGCAAGTACGCCTGATTTAAACCCATGACAACACTGGGAGGCAGCTGCCCCTGGTCACAGCTCCTGCAAGAGAGCTTGGAGAGGGTTTGCTCCCCGCCACAGGGCCACCCTGCCCAGACTGACTATGGCAGCCAAGAAAGGCTGGGAAAAAAAAAAAAAAAATGCAGGAGTGCTGGCAGGTGTCGCTAATTATGGAAGGAGTTGGAAATGGGGTTACAGAGGAAGATCTGAGTGGGGATTTAAACCTAGGTGCAGCAGCCATGTGATTTTAGGAGCTGAGAGGGGCCCGCCTATGACCACTCGGCTTAGGAAGCGGAAAAGCAAGATGGAGCAGTTTCAAAGGATGGCAGAAGGATTCCCGGGATGCAGTTTTGGATTAAGAATTGGAGACAGTGGCAACACAGCTGATGGTGCTGGGAACTTCGGGAGATCTGCCCAGATGAGCACAGATTACTGGGAGGAAGCAGGAGTCTAGCTGAGCTGCAGAGTTGTATTTCTTTTCCTGGGATATGGTCCCCCCAACTGGCCTGGTTGAGCAAAGTGGGCAGGGCAGGGGGGTGGGGGGAGGCAGGACTGTGTGTGTGGGGGGGGGGCAGTTTAAAGGAACTTTGAGATTTTTAACAGTGACCTTCTGCCATTACTCTAAACCTGTATAACTTTTGAATAAATAGTTCCTTTCCTTTTTACCAAACTCTAGCGTTGAGAGCCACAGTTCGTAACACCTGGTGGCGGGCAAAACAAACCTAGAACAGAAAAACCTTGGGGGAGGGGGCTTGTTTCAGTAACAGTATCTGCCCCCCCCATGGGTCCCTTTTGGTAACAATGGCAGGTGGGTTTTTTTATAGTAGTTAGTATGATCACACCTATGTTAAAAAACAAAACTACGAAGTGTGTGGGAAAAAAGATTGAAACAAGCATTGTCTCTGGATAGTGTTTCTTTGGGCATTTTTTTTTCCTGTACTCTATTCCTCAGTATTTTCTGTTACTTTTGCAGTGCAAAAAAAAAATCTATGTAAATTTTTACTACACTATGGCTGTCAATTACACAGAAATAGCAAAGCTGAGGCAGACTAGTAAGGAGCCAGGAAGATTCCTTGGCAAATGGAGTGGGAAAACTGAGACAGACAGCTAGCTGATTCAGAGTGGCCTCATCCAGCACCCTGAGCTCTGAGACCCTGAGACTTTTTGCTGTAAGTGTCCCTGCAAGACTTACAACCAGGGCAGCAGGCAGCTCATCCCAGGCCAATCCCCCGAACAGGTCCCCAAGGGCCCTTCTTTTGCCTCTGCAACTTGTTTTCTGAGGCCACACAGCCCAGCTGGCTCGCCACTGCCGCCTGCGCGACTTTCTAAAAGGCTGAAGCAGCTCTCTAAGCCGCCCACTGAAATCTTCCCTTCGAGTGTATTTTTGCTTCGCATGCTACATGAACTTCGTCTTGTGCTGGAGTCCTTGGCACTAAATCCTTCTCTTTGCTGAATTCAAGAACTGGGAGCCTACATCGCCGGTAACAAAAACCACCGTTTCCTGAGCGTGCGGCTCTTTTGTGAACAATTGTGCTGAACCGAGTTGACAGGATTTCATAGTCAGGAATCCGGTTTACGTTGACTGTAAATGTAATCTACACACACCATTGTTCTAGCTTGTTTCTTACCTCAAATATGTGCACCTTTAAATGAAATATTAGACTGAATTAACATTTTTTCTCAGTTTAATTCCAACATTTCAAATTTCAAATATGTGATTACATATTTGCTGAAACTACCTTTTTTCCAGAAAAAAAAACCCGATGATAATGTTAGGCAGGATATATAGTAAACCAAGGCAGGAAGGGGGAGGGAGATGAGTCTCACCCACTAATTCAGCAGCTCTCAGCCCAGTCCAAGAAGGTGGCTGGGCATTCTGAACTTCGCAAGCAAAGATTGCCCAAGAGGAGGGGTGTCCTTGAGGCTGTGCTGGGAAACAGAGCTTCTGTAGCAATTGCACGAACACAAAAGGCCTTTCCCAGCTTAGAAAGAAACCCTTTGTAACTGCATGTCGATCCCAAGGTCTAGAAGGGGGAGGAGGGGAGCCTAGAAGCTGGCTAAGGTGTATTACCCCCCAACTCCGATAGTTGGGGGACTCAGATTCGCTGAGTGCCACTTGTAGTCTTTTTGTGCGAGTATATTTCATAAATAAACTTGCTATTTCATTTCCACTATACGTGCTGCCTCTCGTTTGAATGCTTGAGAGCAAGGCAAGAATCAAGATGGGGAGCTCGTCACTCGGGTCTCCTTGGTAAAAATATCAATAGTTGCAAATAAAAAATTTTTTTTTAAGATTTTATGTATTTTACGGAGGGGAAAGGAGGGAGAGAGGGAAAGAAACACCAATGTGTGGTTGCCTCCCATGTGCCCCCTACTGGAGACTTGGCCCACAACCCAGGCATGTGCCTCAGATGGAGAATCAAACCAGCGACCCTTTGGTTCTCAGGCCAGCACTTAATCCACTGAGCTACACCAGCCAGGGCTGCAGATGAAAATTTTTATATATAGCACATAACATGGATAATAAGAAAGGGCAAAATCAATCTATTACAATCTCTAAGTCTTTTATGCTACAATCCTACTCCACCACACCACATTGGCTAATTCTTTTTTTTTTTTTTTTTTTTAATTCTTAGCAGGGAACAGAAAGAGAGGAACACCAATGCGTGGTTTCCTCTCACCGCCCCCTACTGGGGACTTGGCCCGCAACCCAGGCCTGTGCCCTGACAGGTAATCAAACCGTGACCTTCCCCCCGCAGGAGGTCACCCAACCAACCAAACTGCAAAGCATTTATCTCACTAGCACATATAAAAGTACTTCTTGAAAATGAAGAAAATTCATTTTTATCCGTGTACTTTATACATAAAAGTTTTCCAATCTAGAATAAACACTAAGTTCTAACCCTTCGTTAGTTGAGTAAGACTTGGTCCCTGCCCTCTAGATTCAGCAAGGAGAAAAGCAAACAAATGCTGTGCAGAATGAGCTATAATAAAAGATACACATGTAGTGTCAAGGGAGACAGAAAAGAAGGCAATTAACTCTGCCTAGAGAAGACAAAGTCTGGGGGGAGGGGGGAGTAGAGGGATGAGTTGAGGGAGGGGGTGGGGGTGGCTGGCAGTCAGCTTCAGAGACCAAAGGGAAAGATGGGGTTGATGTTTAGCCACAAAGATGTACCAGAGGTTTCAGAAAGGTACATTGAGATCAGCTTGGGAAATTCGGAATTCACCCTCCATCCTTGAGGAAATAAGACTCTGGAAGAGGTGTTAAAAAGAAGAAGAATGTGGTCCGATTTATATTAGTAACTGGCCGCCGCGTGGGTTGCTTGGGAAACTGTGACAGTGAGGGTGGAGGGTGAGGTCATCAGGGACAGCTTAGATGGAGTCTTGCTATAAAGGTCCAGGAACGAGGGATGGAACTTGGGAGGTTGTGAGGATGAAATAGAGGAAATAGAATCTCTTAAAAAGGTTTGAGGGGTAAGAGAAATGAAGATGATAAAACGATTTCAGGGTTTCCAATAGGTGCCATCCTGGTAAATGGGAAGTATAAAAGAAATAGAACTGAGAGATCAAGACAATTAGGCAGGTTAGGAAGATGCTGACTATTAAGTGTCTATAGGCAATATAGGAACAAATGTAAGTGGAGATACAGGAACTGTGAGAACAATGGCAGGAGGGACAGCCAATAAACACTCGTTAAGTAAATGAACATACAGAGATAACACGATGAAATAGGCCTTTCATTTCCAACTATGTCTTTGAAAAACATAGTTTTCTTCAAGCCAATGATTTTATTGCAGTGTTAGGTATCAAATTAATCCGAAGCATGGTAATGCACTAAAATTTTCCATCAAAATTTTTTATTTACCACTTTATAAAACCTATAACCATGTAAAAATCACAACTATTTTTAAAACCTTTGCATAGAAAGAAATGCAAAAGATAATACTTATTATAAACCATGATATTTTATACTGCTCATACTGGCTTGCATATTTAAGTTCGTATTCAAAATTTGTTTGCCAATATAATAGCCCTCAGGAAAAAAAAATATGCAAGGTAAATAAAACTATCTTATCACCTGCTTCGTATGCCTAGTCAGCCACACGAATTTAATTGCTGATATGAGCCATAAACTTGCAGCGCAGTCAATAGAGGTTGATGGCTGATGTACCTACGCTAGGAATCAAGAAACCACAAACCTGTTTCTTCCTCTATTCTCTCCCTATGTAAGGCCAAATTACGTAAGTACGTAATTCATCCTGTATTTACAGATATGAGCACTTCAATCTTCGACAAGGTCAAAGTTTATGCACAATCCTCTTTGCCGATGTAATAAAGCCAATCTAGGTTGTGAGAAAGGGCAATCAAATTTCGTAGGGAAATAATAAACAGAGTGGAAAGAGTCTAGATCAGGGAACCTGTGTCTTTGGCTTTGTTCCCAATTTCTACAAACCAGTTGCTAAGTGACCTTGGAAGAGTCAGTGGGCTAGTTTGTCATTTATTTGCAAACATTAAAACTGTTGTTTGCGGAGAATGTTACGCCTATTGTGCCTTTCCCAGGGATTGTTTTCGGACACGTAGATGTTCAGGTATAAACCAAAACCTCAAAAAGCCCGGAATTCCTTCTCCAGCGTTCCTGGGGAGTGGCCACCCACATCCACAGTGACCTTCTACCACCAACTGCGTGGAAGCTCTAGAAGAGAAGTTTCATTTTAAAGGGACCCCCCGTTCTCTCATCTACCTATTAAATAAGGGAGCTGGACGAGACAGATCTGTAAGCATCCTTCAAGCTCTAAAATTCCTCAACTGTGATTCACGTGTGAAATATTTTACTGTTATGTGCATCAAGGTGAAATTTCTACAAGTCATGGTGTATTTACAGCATGTGCCTTACACACTTATACACGGAATCACCGACCATGACGCTTCATAACTTTTGACCCAAATATCCATTAGTCTGTAACACAGTGACACTCAGTAACCCGGATGTGTGTAAATATCCAAATAATAAAACTTGCTCTGAACTTTAGCGCTGAGCATTCTAAGCAGCTGTTTTCTAATAGCATTTTAGTTTTCTTTTTTTCCTTTTTTTAATTATATTTTATTGATTATGCTATTACAGTTGTCCCATTTCCCCCCTTCATTCCCCTCCACCCTGCACACCCCCTCCCACCCACATTCCCCCCCTTTAGTTCATGTCCATGTGTCATAAGTTCTTTAGCTTCTACATTTCCCACACTATTCTTGCCCTCCCCCTGTCTATTTTCTACCTACCGTCTATGGTACTTATTCTCTGTACCTTTTCCCCCTCTCTCCTCCCACTCCCCTGTTGCTAACCCTCCATGTGATCTCCATCTCTGTGTTTCTGCTCCTGTTGTAGTGATTTGCTTAGTTGGCTTTTGTTTTAGGTCTGGTTGTTAATACCTGTGAGTTTGCTGTCTTTTTACTGTCCTATTTTTATCTTCTTTTTCTTAGATAAGTCCCTTTAACATTTCATATAATAAGGGCTTGGTGATGATGAACTCCTTTAACTTGACCTTATCTGAGAAGCACTTTATCTTCCCTTCCATTCTAAATGACAGCTTTGCTGGATAGAACAATCTTGGATGTAAGTCTTTGATTTTCATGACATGGAATACTTCTTTCCAGCCCCTTCTTGCCTGTAAGGTCTCTTTCGAGAAATCAGCTGACAGTTTGATGGGAACTCCTTTGTAGGTGACTGTGCCCTTATCCCTTGCTGCTTCTAGAATTCTCTCCTCCATTTTAATCTTGGGTAATGTAATTATAATGTGCCTTGGTGTGTTCCTCCTCGGGTCCAACTTCTTTGGGACTCTCTGAGCTTCCTAGACTTCCTGGAAGACTATTTCCTTTGCCAGATTGGGGAAGTTCTCCTTTATTATTTGTTCAAATAAGTTTTCCACTGGTCACTCTTCTTCTTCCCCTTCTGGTACCCCTATAATTCAGATGTTGGGATGTTTAAGGATGTCCTGGAGGTTCCTAAGCCTCTCCTCATTTTTTTAAAATTTTTGTTTCTTCCTTGCTTTTTGTTTGGTTGTTTCTTTCTTCCTTCTGGTCCACTCCATTGATTTGAGTCCCAGTTTTCCTCCCATCTCTATTGGTTCCCCATGCATTTTTCTTCATTTCACTTATTGTAGCCTTCATTTTTTCATCTAATTTGTGAGCAAAATCAACCAATTCTGTGAGCATCCTGATCACCAGGGTTTTGAATTGTGCATCTGATAGGTTGGCAATCTCTTCGTCGCTTAGATAAATTGGCTCTGGGGCTTTGA
>PVKU01007150.1:0-92189 GCA_004027475.1 Anoura caudifer
TATTATATGAAATGTTAAAGGGACTTATCTAAGAAAAAGAAGATAAAAAATATGAACAGTAAAAAGACAGCAAACTCACAGGTATTAACAACCAGACCTAAAACAAAAGCCAACTAAGCAAACCACTACAACAGGAGCAGAAACACAGAAATGGAGATCACATGGAGGGTTAGCAATAGGGGAGAGGGAAGAGGAGAGAAGGGGACAAGGTACATAGAACAAGTAGCATAGACGGTGGGTAGAAAATAGATAGGGGGAGGGCAAGAATAGTGTGGGAAATGTAGAAGCTAAAGAACTTATGACACATGGGCATGAACTAAAGGGAGGAATGTGGGTAGGAAGTGGTGTGCAGGGTGGAGGGGAATGAAGGGAAAATGGGACAACTGTAATAGCATAATCAATAAAATATAATTTTAAAAAAGGCAGTAAAGTGTCCTTGCGACACATTCTTTTCCTATTAAGGAATAATTGTTAATGTTCCAAAAGCCCACATTTTTCTTTATATCTATTGGGCTTTAGATTTGTTTCATTTACTCCAGAAAAACAGAATTTAAGACTACAGAAACCAAGCAGCCACAATTCACAAGGAAAGTGGAAAGGAATTAAGAGAACATGGGGGCATCGCTTCATCTGGACACCTCGAGGATGTACTTTGAGGGGTCAGGCTGTGCCCAGCTAAGTCACATGCGCATGAAGTCACAGCAACAATGACCTCCTCAGTGTGCGCTGTTTCCATTAACAGGTATTTTCAACCTGAAATTGCCATGTTTTAGACTTTGATTCCTGGAGGGAAAATTGGGTAAGCCTCAGTTCAGTGCCTATTCTAGTCATATCAGATGGTATTTCGACATTTGTGAACAAGTACTCCATTTTATTACTAAATTATTTTGAGAGTTGTCATTTGTATCTCAAAATATCACACTTAAAGATGAAGACTGAAATTTTTCATAGTGATAGGGCATTATTCTTCAGATAAGTGCATTTTAGTAGATTTAGTCCATAAAGCTATTTTAATGAACAGCTATTTCTAACCAGGGGTGGGGAATGCAGCCAACTAGAAATAAGGAGATTCTCTTGAGTAGAACATGAAATCAGATGAAGGATATTTCCATTTCATTGGCTAAGATTATCGTTTTTGATTTTGTAATTAAGCAAGAGACAAGCTCTGCTGACCTGGAGGGTGCAAGAGGGTGTATTTCCACCTTGTTTTTGGCAATTTAGTTAAAAGTCGGCTGAGGAAGGGTGAGTTAATTCAGTGGGAGAACAGGCTGGTGCCTCTTCTGATCTCTGTAACCTCCTTCTTTCCACCCTGCACCAGAGAACCACCACTGCTTCAAGGACACCTGGCGGTTTCCAGCCCCTGACCTCCTTAAATACAGGCACCACCATGGCACAGGTCCCATGGCCAAGTGTGTGAGCCCCTCAGTAGGCAGAATTCTGATGTCCCCAGGAGTCCATGCCCTTGCAGACACCTTGTAGAACCCCTGCCCCTTGAGTGCAGGCAAAACCTATGAAAATGATAGAATCTCACTCCTATGATTGCTACATTACATGGCCAAAGGGATTTTGCAGATGTAGCTAATTAATTAAGATCCTTGATTTAGCTGACTTTTAGTTACTCAAAAGGGAGATTAACCTGGGTACAGGTGACCTAATCAGAGGAGCCCTTCAAAAAGTCTTAAAGGTCAAAGACACAAAGAAGTCATAGAAGACATGAAGCATGAGCGAAATTGCTCCCACTGGCCTTAAGGAGCAAACTGCCATGTTACAAAGAGGACCATATGGCAAGAGGTGGTGGGTGGCCTCTAGGAGCTGAGAACAGCTGTAGATTTCCAGCAGGCAAGAAATTGAAGGCCTCAGCTGCAAGGAACTAAACTCTGCTCACAAACACATGAGTTCACTCCAAGCCTTAGATAAGACAGTAGGATTCACATTAATGTTTCTAGGTCCTTCAACCCTTTTTAAAACTATGCTAACACTCCCAACATCCTAGTAATATCCCTTAGTTACTAAACCAACTACTGGTAACTCATTTACTTTCAGTGTGTATGAGTTCACAAATATTTGCAAATACTACTGTATTAGTTGTTAATGTTATCTTAGTTGTATGTACCATGTCTTGAATTAGATAAGTTATTTAAAAATAGAAGACACATGTCTCAATTGCTTTGCATATTCCACCATAATTCACTTTTACTCTCAAAACACAATGTTCGAAGTCTTTGAATATTTTGGTTTTTGACTTTAGAACTTAAAAGTAATTAGCTTAAAATAATCCTTAGAACTTTTGAAAAAGAAATTCAGGTTTTTTTAAGATTTTATTTATTTATTTATTTTTAGATAGGGGAAAGAGAGGAAGAGAAACACCGATATGTGAGAGAGACAACAATCAGTTGCCTCTCACATGCCCCCCAACTGGGGACCTGGTCTGCAACCCAGGAATGTGCCCTGACTGGGAATCAAACTGGCTACCTTTTGGGTTGCAGGCTGGTGTTCAATCCACTGAGCCACACCAGCCAAGGCAGAACTTTTAATATAATAATAATATTAAAGTGGACATATGCCACTTTGCCTTTCAGGACTACCATGGTTAAAGACTGATAATTCCCATTAAAGACAAAACTCAATAGTCTCATTCAAAAATGTATGCTTTTTAATGGTAATTTTATGTATAATTCTATTCACATTTAACTACAATTATAAAGAATGTTGGGTAAAGATGGCAGCATAGGTAAACACGGTTCACCTCCTTGCAACACATCAAAATGACATCTAAACTATAGAACAACCATCACTCAGAACCATCAGAAATCGAGTTGAATGGGAAGTCTGTCTACTATAGAATTAAAGAAACCACATCCATCCAGACTGGTGGGAGGGGCACAGATGCAGAACAGGCTCGTCCTACGACCACATGAGGTGGATAAAAATCCAGGAAGGAATCTCAGGAGTGAAATGTCCCAGCCCAACACCAGGGGTTCCAGTGCCAGAAGATAAGTCTCCATAACTTCTGGCTGCAAAAAGCAGTGGAGATTGAATAGGTAGAAGAAACTTCTGGAGTCCCAAGCAGTTCCTGTTAAAGAACCCACACATGGACTCATCCACTCATACTCACTTCTTCTGAGCTCTAGCACCAGGTCAGCAACTTGAAAGGCACCAGTTGGCATATGGGGAGAATCAGAAGTATCTGGCATCAAGGTGAACAGAGGCCACTGTCCCTTTTCTGAACCCTCCCCCCACAGAGCCACAGAGCTAGTAGGCAAGTGCCATAGCTGAGACTCCATCAACCTGACTGACACTGTTTGCCCTGCCCTGACCCTCTGAGGCTCTGTCCCACCCAACTTACTCAGCACATGCTACCCAACTTCCTAAAGCCAATCAAATAAGCAACAGCCAGCCTCAGTGAACCCTTAGCCCATGTACTTCTTGTTAAGTGGCCCCAGGCACAACACTAGCAGCAGCCAGCCTAGATTTATAGCTTGGCTTTACCTGGAAATCTCCAAGTCCAGCACAAGTAGCAGCCATCTCAGATTGCTCTATAGCTCAGGCAGGGTGGCCCTGGGCAACACACAGGTGGGGGCAGACCTTGGCCTGTACCACCCAGGAAACCCCAGGGCCTTCACACCCAGTGGACAGCTACAGAGCACATCAGAGCATTATTACCCTGTCCCTGCACAGCTGATCCTCCATGGAGGGCAGAGGTTGGTGGTCAGTGGTCACAGCCAATCCTTGCAACTGTCTGGCCTGGGTAAATCCCTCCCATTGATCTACCAACAGTGATCATGGCTCATCCACAAGAGGAGGGTATACTTGGCCCTCATGAAGGGCACACCTTGAGTACCCAGCTTGAGGAACAGGGGAGGCTGTGCCAATGGATCCTACAGGACACCTACTACATTGGGCCACACTACCAAGACAAGGAGTCATAGCAGCTCTACCTAATGCATAGAAACAAACACAGGGAGGCTGTCAAAATGAAGAGATGAAGAAGCATGGCCCAAATGAAAGAGCAGATCAAAACTCCAGCAAAAGAGCTAAACAAAATGGAAATAAGCAACTTACCAGATGCACAGTTCAGAACACTGGTTATAAGGATGTTCAAGGAGCTTAGTGAGGACCTCAACAGTGTAAAAAAGACCCAATCACAAATGAAGAATGTACAAATTGAAATAAAGAAAAAAATCACATGGAAACAACAGTAAAGTGGATTAAGCTGAGGATCAAATCAATTATTTGAAACATAAGAAACCTTTGGGACAACAACAAATGGTCCAACATTCACATCACAGGGGTACCAGTAGGAAAAGAGAAAGAGCAAGAAATTGGAAATCTTTTCGAAAAAATAATGAAAGAAAACTTCCCTAATTTGGTGAAGGAAATAGACATGAAAGTCCAGGAAGCACAGAGAGTCCGAAACAAGACAGATGCAAAGTCGCCCACTCCCAGACACATCTTAATTAAAACCTGAACATTAAAGATAAAGAGAGAATCTTAAAAGCAGCAAGAGAAAAGAAGCTAGTTACCTACAGGGGAGTTCCCATAAGAAGACTATCAGCTGGTTTCTCAAAAGAAACCTTGCAGGCTGGAAGGGATTGGCAAGAAATACTCAGTCATGAAAGCAAGGACCTACAGCCAAGATTGCTGTACCCAGTGAAGCTGTCATTTTGAATCGAAGGGCAGATAAAGAGCTTCCCAGACAAGGAAAAACTAAAGAAGCTCATCATCACCAAACCTTATCATATGAAATGCTAAAGGGACTTATTTAAGAAAAAGAAAGTCAAAACTATGAACAATAAAGTGGAAATAAGTACATATCTATCAACAATTAAATCTAAAACACAAACTAAGCAAACAAGAAGACACAGAATCATGGATACAGAGAGCATTTTGATGGTTGCCAGATGGGAGGAGTATGTGGGGGAATGGGTGAAAAGGTGAAGGGATTAAGAAGTACAAATAGGTAGTTACAGAATAGCCATGGGGAAGTAAAGTACAGTATAGGAAATGGAGTAGCCAAAGAACCTACTACACACAACCCATGGATATGAACAATGGTGGGGGGATGGCCTGAGGGACTGGGGAGTGCTGAGTGGAGGGGGGCAAAGGCAGAAAAATTGGGACAACTATAATAGCATAATCAATAAAATAATTTTTTAAAAAAGAATGTTGGATAGCTTTTACTTTGTTTTTATGTCTATAGATTATCCTTTTCATGTTGGTTCCCACAAAATGCAGTTGAGTTGACCAAGTATCTAAACAAATACTCAAATACACCCTTAGCAGTTTCAGTGTAAAAGATACCCTCTCCTTCAGCCATCAATAAGGTACTTCCCTGACCTATGTGTGTCACAGCATCAAATCTACTGCGAACTAACTTCACATTTTCCAACTAAGGCAGTGATTTGGAACTGGTATGCGGCAAGTGACACCCTGGTGTGCCACAAAGATTCTGAAAACATGCAATACCTGACGATTTAGTCAGAGGCACTGATGTATTTTCTCTTCTGTCAAATAAAAACACACACACACACACACACAAAAAAAAAAAAAAAAACACAACAGCCAACACACAACAGCTGTCTGGTGTAAATGAATCAAAATTACACCTACTTTGTTTGTCAGATAGGCAAAAAGTATGCGGGTTTTTTGGTGTTCTGCAGAATTTTAGTAATTAGTTTGTGTACCATGAGAAGAAAAAAAAAGGTTGAAAATCCCTGAGGTAAGATGCTAATAGGGTGAACTGATCCAGGCCAATGTGCCGAAGATATTTTAACTGGAGCCCTCAAGAGAAAACGCTAGTAACAATTACAGTTACCTGTATTGCCTGCTATGTCCCAGCCAGGTTAAATTCTTACAACAACCCTGTAAAAGAAGACATTGTCTCCATTTTCTAGATAAGAGATTGAAGGTCAGCCCTGGCTGGTGTGGCTCAGTGAATTCAGCGGCAGCCTGTGAACCAAAAGGTCACTGGTTCGATTCCCAGTCTAGGACACATACCCGGGTTGCAGGCCAGGTGCCCAGGAACAGGTGCATGAGAGACAACCGCAGAATGATGTTTCTCTCCCTCTCTCCCCCTCTCTCTAAAAATAAATAAATACAATCTTTTTTAAAAAAGAGAGATTGAAGGTCAGAGGACTTAAATTTCTTGCTGAAGTCTTTGGGCTTATTTTTTTCCCATTCAACATCATTAGTTTTAATGAATGTATCATGCTACCAGCACAACTGCCTTCACTGCTGGAACTTTTACAGAGTTATTTGAGTGAGTACATTGAGTACATCGTCTTCAGGGTACCTGATGTGGACGAAGCAAGATTCTTTCTACAACAGACAACAACGGAACACAGGGGTAGGCAAAAGTAGGTTTGCAGTTGTTATACAAATAAAGAATACAATAATTGATACAAAAATAAACTGTTCTTCATACTCGTAACTGTAAACTTACTTCTGCCCACCCCTGTATACTCTCTCTAGTAATACATTTTTAAATGTGCATCAGTGATACCCCAGACATCACCTGCAAAAAAGCTGGCTTATTTAACTTTTTGAAGATAAGACATTGTAACAAATAACATTAAAAACCTTCACCAGGCTCTAGAGAACTTTGAGTCACAATCAGGAAAAAGGAAATCAGTATAGTACAAACACCATTGAACATCATTTCCGCCACACTTTTACCCCTTCCCAGTTACCCACATATTTTTGCAGATTCAACCAACAGTGGATCAAAATAATTTTTAATTGCTGAAAATTCCAGAAAGCAAAACTTGCATCTGCCACATGCATAAGCACTATTGATTTTGTATCAATTATTGAAGAAGTGGTGTGCAGGCGAACCCTGCTGTAGCCCATATGCAAATATTGCATCATTTTATATAAGGGACTTGAGCATTCTCAGATATTTGTGTCCTCAAGGGTCCTGGACCAGTCCTCATGATACTGAGGGATGACTGTATTTCAATTAACTTGGGGGGCGTTTGAATGATAGACTGTAGTCAAGATTTTCCTGTAAAATTATCTCATTCCTCAGTCCTAAAGATTTAATTTCCACTGTCAATGGACTTATAATATGCACATATGTAAGAATAGATCCTGTTTTATTTTTTAGAACTGCAACATAATAAATATATTATTGTACTTCAATAAAAATAAATAATCATCTTATTATAGTTGATTCAATACCTCAAGTTTTTTTGCAATGTAGAACATTTCAATGGCAGGGTGTATTCCTGTCTAATAGAATTTTAAATATATGTCTGCTGGTTTTAAGCAATATTCCAATGAAATAGTAGTTCAGTACATATTTACAATAACCAAGATATGGAAGCAACACAAATGCCCATCAGTAAATGAGTGGATTATAAAAACTGTGATACATATACAAAATGGAATATTACTCAGCCATAACAATTCATGAAATCTTACCATTTGTGACAGCATGGATGCATCTAGAGGGTATTTTGCTAAGTGAAGTAAGTCAGACAGAAAAAGACAAATATCATATGACCTCACTTATATGTGGATTCTAAAGAACAAAATAAATGGGCAAACAAAACAGAAACAGACTCATAGATACAGAGAAGAGAATGATGTTTGCAGCGGTGGTGGGGTTGGGAAGCTATGTGGAAAAACTGAAGGGATTAAGAAGTAAAATTGGTAGTCACAAAGTAGTGGCAAGGATGTGAAGTTCACAATAAGGAATACAGTCAATAACACTGTAATAACTAAGTATTGGGGCCAGGGAGGTAATGGAAATATCTGGGGGACACTTTGTCAAGTGTGTGACTGTCTAACCACTATGCTGTATTGCTGAAATATAATTGGCCAAGAAAGGTTAGCTATATAGTATCACCAATTTAAAAAGTTGCCCAAAGGCCAGTTACTGGTTTTCTTGTACTTCAAATTCTGATGTTCAATATACTAAAGCACTCAAAAAAAAAAAAAGAGCTTTCCTCCTTATGTTTCACAAATCCTCTGAGTTCTTCTACAAATCAGGAAAGTTGTAACTCTGTTTCTTTTTCTAAACAGGGTTGTTCATTAAGGCCTACCCTCCCCCAGAGGAACGGTGACCCTGTGTTGTCCACAACTCCATCGGGCGGTAACTGTTCAGAGAAGGCGACACGCTCTAACACAAGACTCCATAACACAGCTTAAACTTTAACTCGGAGGGTGTTTTGGAGTAAACTGTTTTCATAAGGAACCTGCTGTCTGCGTGCTGAGGTCCTCTCCCGGGGGCACGTGCGGACGCGTGTGCTAGCGCAGCAGGGTTGAGCCCCATTATCATGCTTATTTCTTAACAACTTTGAGTACAAACCTTCCAGGGTTTTCTTCATAGCTGGATATGTCCATGGGCGTATTTTAAAAATTTAACAGTTTTCACTGGAGAGCAACTGAAAGCCTCAAATGTTTCCTGCCACAGACTGTAAATCTCACAAGACTGTGTAACACTGCAGAACACACTGGAGAATTAAAGCTCTCTGGAGGGGCAATTACCTCGGCTCTTCTCAATGCTTAGCGGTACTGAATATGGTCAATAATTCAATAGCATTCACCTATGGCTTCTGAATCCTTACATACAGCAAAAGAAAAGGATTCAAAATGACTTTGGCACTTCCCAAAATGATACATTCAGTACCATCACAATGAACTGTATCATTCCCCATTCTCTTCTCCTTTATCTCCCTCTCTCACTCTCCCTCCCTCCCTCTCTCCCTCCTTTTCATTTTGAGAGCAGAGTCTATGCATTCTCTTTATATAACTGTTTTCTAATACATGCCTCAACGTGGCAGTCATTTGGTAAATGTTTAATTAAACACAACTTGAAGAGCACGTTGTAAATTTTAATTAATTTTTGCTTTGCCATTTCATCTAGGTTTTCTTTTCACACATCAAGTGACAGATACTTCAATCCAGACTGTATTTGTCCCAAAGCATCTAAACAACCCAACTACAGGAATTCGTCCTTTGGTCGCCGAAGTATCTCTACTATGTGAGCCAAGTGGGTGGAATGAAGGCAGATATTTGAGTGAGAGACAGGAAAAACATCAGAGTTATCAGTTATGGGGAAGAAGAACACTCATGAAACATTCAGGATATATTCTTGTTCCTGCCAAAAATAAGAGACGTCATTAAAATGCAACAACATGCTGGGCCAAAAGTATTTTGTATAAGCCTTGTTTAAGAAAGATTTTACTCAATATATCAGCGTGGCATGAATCTTTGTAAAATATCGCATTGTACATATCACATACAATCTCAAAAGCCTTTCAATATGATTCTTTGCAGAGAAGGAAAAGATCAACAAGAGATAAACAGAAGTAAAAGCCACCAACAGGAGCTGATCTCTTCTCGCCCTCGCACACCTCTGCTCTCCATCGGTCCTGACACTCTGTCAGCTTCACGAGTTCACACGGAGGGAGCCTGCTGCCTGCTCTTTATCACTGCTGTCAGCCTCTCGCCTATTCTGTAGCTCTTATTACTTCTCATATGAATTACCTCAACAGCCAAATATCCGATGCCTACATTTCCAGGTTAGATTCCATTCCTCTCCCTCGTCATTCCCACCCTTCATTTTGCCAAGAGTTTTAGGTTCACAAAATGAAAATCTAATTACTGTCATTCACGTGTGTGCCTTACACAATAGTAGGATGACCCTTTCAGGATTCTGGGTAAAAAACTTAGTCCTTAGCATTATACAGGACTCCTCATGACCTAGCAGCTTCAGGACCATTTCTTCTGCTTTAGCTGCCTCCACATCTCACCTTCGACCAGTCCTTCGGGACTACTTGTGGTCATGCAAAACCTCCACGCCTTTGCAGGGAGGGATGCTTCTAACAGGAATGCGGTGGCCCTTCTTTCCCTTCCTGGCTCTCCCATTTATCCCTCCAGAAATAGCTTTCTTTGATGCTCTGCCTATAACCACCCCAAATGCCTTATATGTCACTCTCTCAGCACACCTATCGCATTGTGCTGTGCTTTGCTGCAGAGCTAGAAAGTTGAGCTTTAAGCCGGAGCGGGCTGGTCGAGAGCTCACCAAAGCACCCATTGAGAATAGTGCTTGTACTAACAGTGCCAACCTTGAAAGCACCCCGAACAGTACTGTATTTTTGTTTTAAAGAAAAGCACAACATTAGGTATAAAGTATGATCACAAAGGCTTTATGTATTTGGAAGTCAAAACTTCCATTCTCAATTGTTAACAGGAAGTTACTCATTCCGACCATAACAACATTTCAAAACTGCTGATACTGAAAATGTGTAACGATAGGTAGCACACTGTAGAGGCTTACTAAATGCTAGTTGAGCGATTAATGAATAAAATGAGCAGAGTAAGGTAAAACCCCAAGAAGCCTCAAAAATTACAAGGGTAAGGAACACTTTAATAGATTGGATAAACAATCCCCCAACCCAATGAAGAGTAATTGTATGACATCAAATACATCCAGGGAATGCAAACATTATCTCGCTAAACATGCTTATAATATACTTAGCTAGTATTTCTTTCTTTCTCTGAATCATCAACACCAACTGAAAAATAAGCAAGGTCCCAAAGTGTGCAATCACAGGGTTCATTTAACATGGCACATATTCACCTACTGTAATGCAGAGGGATAAATGTCTAAACCATCAACTCACAGTCGGTGGAAAATATAAAAACTCCTATTCTAGTAATATAACTGGTCATTTATTGATTTTCTGAAGGAAATGAGAGGTAACACATAGGTCGCCAAATAAATCAGAGTGGTATTACATCAGAAATCCAGACTGAAGTATGCATATAATAGTCTGCTTTTTATTAGTGTTACTTTAAGGCATATCTCTTTGTCTTCCCCATTTGGTTTTGGATCCCAGAATCGCAGGGATTTGCAATGTCACCCTACCACCCGGCCTGGAACAAGCAATCCACATGTAGCTGTTTTAGAGACTGAATGGCCGGAAGCTCACTTAGGAAATAAGCAGAACCCTCACGTGCTAACTAGACACTTCCTCTGTTTGCATCTCTTGCTTTTTGAAGAATGTAAGGCTTAAGAAATGTCTATCAAACATAAAGAACAAAAGCTGATCACAATGCTCACTTCAAACCACTGGGCTGAAAATGCTACATTCAGTTTGGGGTATCAATTGCACCTTTTAATAAAAAAAGTTTCACTCTAAAAGATGCAATAAATTTCAATTCTAGGATTAGCCATTTACTTGCAATATTTCACCTGGTATTTTGCCTAGCATATGAAATGTGTGATTAAATACATTTACTTTTACCAATATCCAATTAGTTCCAAGCAAATAGCTATAAAACTATGAAGGTATACTTTATGAAAGATTGCCTTAAGTGAAGAATTACAGAAGTCCACCTAAAAAATGTATTATTCAAATGAAGAAGAAATTCATCTTAGAACCAATTTATCAATGCCCTATAAAATCACTTTTCTGCAACATTTTTTACTTGTATAATCAGGAAGACAGAAAGGACACTAAAAAGCAGCTCATCAATATAGTTATATCAAAGAAAATATTATTAAAATTATAATCTCACTGCTTTGTTTGATAGAGCAGATATTTAAAGGTGTAGCATATTGCTTGTCTGTAAAAAGAAAGAAATGTTAAGAGGCTCAGACATGACTAGAGAGAGAGCTGGGCCTGATGAACAGGGGTCAACAGTCAGCAAAAGAGTAAGGCCCTGAATGTCTCTGATATTTTGTCTTTTTTAAATAAGAGATTGAGATTAATATCTGATATTAAAGTTCTATCAGATATTTCCGGAATATCTACACCCTGGGAGCCTAACTCAAGCATTATTGGTACCAGTTTCCCAGTGAAAACAGGGTTCTCATTCAAAATTGTAAATCTGAAGTGTTTTCTTTTTCATCATGATCTTCATAAAATATAGGTTGCTGTCCCTGGTGACAGAGGAAATGAAAGTAGTGACAAATGCTCGTCTGTTTTTTTGAGACGTTGAAATTTTTCTCAAAAAAAAAGGGAGAAATTATAAGTTTTTTTTAAAGGAAGACAAAACTCTAATGTGCTAAAAGGAAATCAAAATTGAAGGGAAGAGTGACAGAGCAGCTAAGAGGTTCTCCCCATAAATAGTGACTGTCGCCTTCTGGAGAAGACACTGGGCTCAAGGCTACAACCTGGGCCTGCATTTGCCCATCAGAGGCCATAGGACCTGGGCTCCTGAAAGGGACACACATGTAGGGATGATCGATGCTTCTACTACAGGCTGTAGAGATGAGATGGCTGTGTGTGTAACTGACAAGACCAACTGATGAGGGAGCAGGTTTCCTGGAGGGTGACAGATGCACTTCTCAGATCTGTCAAACATGGCAATCTCTACCTACCACCTCTGATTCATGTTTGAACATGTGATACTGCTGGAAGAGACACAGAAACCATGTTTAAGTGTTATAAATTCTTGAGCAAAAAAGGGGAAAGGTGTAAGACAGCTATGGCTTTAAATTTCTCCTTCCAAAAGAAATTTGTATTTTTGCCAAAGTGGAACAAAGACATTGAACACTTTGTGACTAACATTTGCAAATGGTTAAAAATACTCTTATCTTAAAGAATTATAGACTTCTAAGACAGCCATATACAGCTGGAAAAGGATATTGGTAGGCTAAGAATTTAAAAATAAGTCAATAAACAACCAATTGGCTCAAAATAAAGGAATGTTTAAAAAAGAGCGCATCCACTTCATAGGTTGCTATGAACCATTAAATAAGACAACTGCAACAACTATTTAGCCACAAGAGAAATGCAGCGGAGAGGATGAGAAAACGTGCATAAAGAAATGACTGGGTGTGAACAGATGCTGTGTTAAGATAGAGTGAAATAATAATGTATGGCAAACATCTGTCCCGATTCCCGACATGAGGAGGGCATTCTACAAATTTAAAATTAGACAAATTTTAAATTGAACTCAAAGATGTCATTAGAATGATGATTGCTTATTTTATGTATTTTTTGCTTGTTTGTCTGGGGCTACTCATAGAAGGTATCCCAGAAATTAAAGAGACAATCCATGTGCACTGAGGTCTAGAGATGAGAAGTGGGAAAGTGCCAAAGAAAACAAGCTGCAAAATCAACGTCAGGGAAGGGGACATGAGAAACACAGCGAGCAAATCGCCACAGCACCGGGGCCTGGGGACGGGAAGGAGAAGGTAATTTGGAAGGGGATAAAACAGTACGTGTGATAACTGCTGTGGGAGTGCAGGTGATAAATAAAAAGGTGGTTTTAATAAAAGGCAGTAAATTATCATCCTGTGTATCTCTAAGACTCGTTGGAAGGAGAATACAGCATAGAATAAAGCACTAAAGGAAATGGCTTGCTTCAAAGATACAAAACTGTTGGGAAATCACAGGAAGGCATTTTTGTTTTATATCATTAAGATGCACACGTTGAAGGGACTCAGCAACCCTCAGGCAGAGGCTGCTAGACAGCATCAGGTGAAGACAAAAGGAAGCAAAGAGAAGGCACAGGGCAGTGGCTGCACCCTGTGGGAACCAGGTGGTGGGAGCTAACGGATGGGATCACCGCCTGGGATCCCAGCAGCACCATTGAAGAGACAGTTTCACTTACTGGTAAGTTTCAATCAGTAAAAGCAATATATCTGCTGTTAAACTTTCAAAAATTCTCCCAAACACCAAGAGAAAAGTCACTTTATTCAGGCAACTGCCAGCAGGCAATTGCCAAGAATACCTGTGATGGACTGAATTATGTCCCCCCACCAAACTCATATATTGAAGCCTTAACCTCTAATGTTACTATATCTGGAGACAGGGCCTTTAAGGAGATAACTAAGGCTAAATGACATCATCAGAGTAGGGCCCCAATTCGGACAAGTCAGGTGTCCTCACAAGAAGAGGAAGAGACACCACAGATCTCCCTGTGCAGAGAAAGGGCCACGTGAGGACACAGCGAGAGGTGGCCATCTGCGAGCCAGGCAGGAAGAGAGGCTGCACCAGGAACCCACCCTGTTGGCACCATGATCTTTGACTTCTTGTCTCCAGAGCTTTCAGAAAACGTGTTTCTGCTGGTTAGCCACCCAGTCTGTGGTATTCTGTTATGGCAGCTCTGGCAGGCAAACACCAACACCCAAAGGAAGGGCAGCTCTGAACATGGAGGACATGGGTCTTACGTGGGGAGGAAACAGAACTGTCAGAGGGCCGTGGTCACGCAGCATTGCAATCTCACAGAAAGGGATAGGCTTCTTGTATGACGTGAGCTATTTCTGTCCCTTAGGCTCTGTTCTTCAAATGGTTGACTCTGACAAAAAAAATTGGATCAAGTGGATAGATCTTTGGGTACCAAGAAGCAAGGAGAGGGGTCAGAGTACATTCAGAGGGGAACATTTTACAGTTACATACACTGAGTGGTGCTTGACAGTTCACCAGACTAGCAGGCAAGAGCTTGTTGATAAATACAGATGACAGAATCCTTACAATAAAGCAAGCATATTACCTTAGAATTTTTCATACCAAAGAGGGAATCCTGAAGACAGGCATGTGTGGCTTCTAATGCTCAGAAGGGGTGCTTTGAAAGGTTTCTGGAGAAGGAGAGTTACATTTCAAAGTGCAATAGATTTGGCCTTATTGAAGCTCAACCCAAGTCTCAGCTCTATTCTTCCTCATTCCGGAATGAGGAAGTACCTCCTAAATTTTCAATTTCCTCTTTTGTAAAACAGTGATAACACCGTCTGCCTCACGGGCCTGTGAGGTACACTGTGCCACCTGAGAGTCCACAGGGCCCGATGCAAAAGGAGCACTTGTCATTGTTAATCCTCATGTATGTCAACACACGTGGAACTCTGAACTGGGTGCTCACAAACATGTACAATGAGGAGGGAGAAGCATGGCAGGAATCTAAAAACGGTGATAACGTGTTACGGGAAAATAATAAAAAATGAACATGAGTGCAATTAAAGGGGGAAAATAAAAGTACAGAACTCACTAGTGCTTGTAAGAAACTGCTAAAGACATTTGTAGGCAAAGAAGAGCAAGGAAGCCCCAGGTACACTCTTTCTAAAGCCAGTGATGAAGCAAGAAAATGGAAAATTCATTTTAATTTTCTTCTACCCTCTGAAAAGGAGCAGGGTCTTCAAACAGGAAAATGTAAAATAAAGGCCAACGTAAAGGAATGAGCGGAAGAGAGATAAACGACTTGAAAGTTTCTTCCCGGAAGGTAGAGAGGACTGTGCGGTACAACTCTCCCAATCCAAGGGGATGACCGGGAGGCGTGGCAGAGGGGGACAGGCTCAGGGCGCCCTTCCGCCTTTCCGCTCTTGATGCGGTGTTCCTTCGTCCGTCCACTGAGGATCCTCTGTCCAGAGGATTTCACACAGCAGCCCATCAAATTGTGTTATATATAAGTAAAAGGGAGGTAGAGAAGGGAAGAGAGAGATAGCCAGAAACAATAATAGTAAGTTGGCTGTGATAATATGCATCCTATTGGGTTATGACAGACGGGAACCAAGTACTCGACCTAAGTAAATGAAACGTAATAAGACAAACACAAAACCAAATAAAGTTTTAAAAACAGCAAACATAAGTGGTCTTCTAAATAAAAACGATTTGTTCATTATTAAAATCATTCACAATACTCATCCAATTTACCTAGCCTCTTTTTTGGGTGTATGTTTCAACTGGAAAAACAAACCATCTAATCAGGGTGTTCTTTCTGCATTTACTGAATAACCTCGCTGCTCCAGGCACTGTGCTAACTGTTGCAGATACACAATTGCTTAAGATAGTACCATTGCTTTTCAAAGATTTGTACAGTTTTGTAAAGGAGGCATTTTTTCTTCAATCAGTTTTTCACTCTACGTCAGGGCAGGAACAGCCAAACACTCGAGGTGCTATGGAATTTCTGCAACAAGAATGGTGAGAGTTGGGGTGGTCTAATCAAGTGAGACTCCGTAGAGGAAGGAGGTTAGGGTCAGGCATACTTTGTGTACAAGTTTTCCAAGTAGATTTAGAAATAAGTGATTGAGGGCAATTCAAGCGAAGGACATGCCAGATGCAAAGGCCAGATTAGATAGAGGCTAGAGGACATGGGGTTGGGGGTGGGCTGCAAGGGAGACAAAGCAGTGAAGACAGACACGCAAGGAAAGACCAACAAATACAGAGTAGGAAGGTATTTTGTTTGCTGTGCTAATGTCTGCACTTAATGGTGACAACACCTAACAACAAAATGTCTGCACGGCAAGACTTGCGTTCTCTTTCGATAACAACCTTCAAATGGATCACATCAATGCATTACAGAAAACGTACCTAAAAGTACAATACTGTGTGTAGGATTTAAATAGTGTATGATATGGAATCGAAGGCAGAGGAATCCCAGGAAGTGGTGAGAGAGGAAGGGGACAGCTGCCTCCCCAGTTGTTATCAGCCAGACCAGTCCTGGCAATCACTAAGACCACAGACGCGAGAGCCACATCATCCTCACATCCAGGAAATAAAAGAGGAAAATGATCACGGACGGCTCAGTTTTGCTACCTCAGAACAACAGAGAACTGCCAGCATCTTCTCTAGAGAATGGTTCAGTGATTAATGATACTACATACATTCTTTTCATGCTAATCTATTTCATGTTGCAATTATATAGAGAAACTGAGAAAGAAGCCATCCCATAGGCAAGCACAAAGCAAGGCTTTCAAGAAATGAATGTGGCCACTTACAAGGCCACACCACCAAGTGACCGGCTCAGGCTTACATGCCAGTCACGGTGTATTATTGCAATCACAATTTTATTCTTAGCACTGACAAGTCTACACCGTATTTTGATTGACCTACATTTTTCATTTCTCTAGTAGATGTGTTTGCCTATGAAATACTTTATCATGTTCCATTTTGTGATTAGGTCCCATAGGATGCTATGATTTTAAGAAACTGAAATGTTATCTTCAGTGTTTGCTCTTTGCTTTCTTAAATGGATTCTAGTTCTTTCACCAAATTATCTCTCTCTTTTGTCTGTTTTAGGAAAGGTTACAAGTGTTATGATACTTGAGGTTGTGTTGTAACGTTTTACAGGCACGTGAAGTTTTCTTCACAGGATTATAACACAGCCTCTGTGTTAAAGTACAACAGTTCAAATAAGCACAGAAATCATACACACAACGGAACAAAAGAGCCTAATTGAGCAGCTTTATAACCTTGCACAGAATTCCCTCACCACCACTTTAGATAGAATTGCTTTTATTTTAGCAATGTTCTTTTAATTAAATCCCAAACATCTGAAACATGGCAAATGCAAATATGTATTATAAATCCTTAATTACGGGGATCGCTAGGCATCCACGCAACTTTTTGCCTTGGAGGTAGATTCCTTTTGTTTAAAGTCAGCCAAAATTCAGGGACAGAAGGGAACGACGTGGAAAGCCTTAACTTTGTTTACAATGCCCTTCTCTTGGCACCAGTGTCCCTCTACCGCACTGTCTCCCGGAGTTAAATCGGCCCTCAACTTAGCTAGTGGTTTTAAAGCCGAGATCTCTCCTGTCATTTTCTGCTTCCACTGCCCTGTTCAGGGAGACTAGCACCCTGGAAATTAAGAGAAATTGAGTTAAGTGCTAGGGACCCTGAGGTCTTTATCATACCCTAGAAAATAAAGCACTTTGGGACCAAAAAGGGCAACACTGTCCCTCTGTTGAGGATGAGTTTAAACTGGATCCCAAAAGGCCTCTTGCTATTTTTTAATCGCGTGTATTGTTTTAAAAACATACAGAAGATCATTCTGGTATGGTGGCAAATACGCAACAACTGTATTCTACATCACGCCACTACTCAATTCAAAATGTGCCCCCTCAGGGCAATGTCTTCCTTTTCTTTACCAGTGTGGACTGCTCCCCAATTCCCACCCATCACACCTTCCAACACAAGCGTGCCCTGTGGCATTGTGAACGCACTCACGGTGGCGATTTCATCTCAGCGGCTCACTGCCCTTACAGACCACTTTCAATTTAGTTCCCTCTTCTTGATTATTTGCTGACCAACATATTTTAAGCAACAAACATGTTAATAACTTTTAAAACTAAAGACAAGTCTTGAAGATCTAAATATATATATTCAATTTTTAGAGCAAAGCTATTAGCCAAGAGGGAATTTTAATTTTCTCAAATTTTTCAAGAAATCTCTCCATTGGGTCTGGGACAGCAACGATAATTGGTTTATTTCGGCAGGAGAACGTGGGGCTCTCAGCTGTGGGCCACAGATTCAAGTGTCTGTTCAATGTCATCCAGGCATCTACCAACTCCAAGGCTTGGGACCAACACCCCTCACTCAAAGGACATTTAAAAATATTTCTGTATAGGTTAGACTGCAGAGTAAGCCAAGTAATAAAAGTGCAGGTTATAGTTTGTCTTGATACGATAAATGTAATTTAGGAAGGCAGGTGAATTTATATATTTACTTGCTTAAACTAACACCAACCCATGACCTCACTTGTGATTATCATAATTGCCAATGGGAAAAAAGTGGTTACAGAAACAAATATGTCTTTTACAATTTAGAAGTACATAATATCTTATTCTAGAGCACTGCTAAGTAATGAAGAGGTACTTAATTTAAAAAAAAGTAATTAGAGCTTTAGGCCAACTGATACATATCATACCATTTTTTTCCTTTGTGATCTAAAAACCTAAGAGGTAAATTTCATCACTTCTCTATTAAATACTTACGGCATTAAAATTTTTATAGTTACTAATTTTAAACTACTTAAGATGTCAAATGTTTCCAGGCTTCACTCACTTTTCCAATTATTACATTGGAATGACTCATTAACTGTAACATAAACAGGCTCATTTTTACCTCCTGTTATGCTATTTCTCCAGTTTTATTACCAGAGTACCACTTTTCCATGAACCGTGATGAAAATTCATTGGGAGAAAAAAATTGCACATACTCTTCCTCTTCCAAACACCAATTTCCCTCAGGAGAACTGAGGCAATCATGATAATTGGTCACGGATTTTGCATGTGCATTCTTTCCCATTACATAATACCCTCGTGTCAGGTACCAGACATGTGACTACCTTAGCAAAAGACATTTTGGAAAAAGCTTTATCCTCCAGAAGTCAACTGGGAAACAAAAATACCCTCACTTGGGCAGTAATGGGTCGGATTTGGTCCTCACCAACACGGAGTCACCAGGACCCTGGAGCAATGCCCACTGAGAAGGGTCTAAAATCCTAGATTGGACCCAGGAACGATAATTCTAGAAGTCAAACAAACATGTACATACCTAACTGAAGCACACTGCCAGACAACTGCAGCCTTAGCACTCACTGAAAAGTCCAAATGTTGAGGTCTCAGACAGGAAAGTTTCCCCCCAAAAGTAAGAAGATAACCCTATGGTCAACGATATCTTTGCTATTTAGAAATGCACTGTATGGTAACAGAATTATAAGTAAACTGTAGCATTTCGTAAGAAAATTTAAACCTTTAAAACTTTTTTAAAAAATCTCAGAGCCTTCAAATTATAATATTAACCCTTCTTTCAGTACACTCAGTTAGTTAAGGCTTTTTGATGAGTTTATTTTTCCTTTAAGAAGGGCTTTTCTATGATAGTCACAAGGTTTTTTAAAGCTCCACATTTTTTTACTTTGGGGCCTTTATTTCTCTTTTTGAGATTTTTTTAAGTGACCAAACTCAAGCTGACATTAACATTTGATGCTACAATTCAAGACCTGCTTTTAAAGATGTGTTTGCTGAAGAGCATGTTTGAAAGTTTCTAATTCAAATACCAACTACAGCAGCCATACATATGCTCCACGAGAATTCACCCCCCGCCCCAACCACCACCACCACCAACACAGGCCATTCACATCCCGAACGCGGTTACTTCATGAAACATCTCCTACTGGACGTACGTGTTCTGCGATGGACTCAACCTTCCCCATCACACTAGTTAACTTGGACAATTGCAATGATTCTAGATAAATACTAAGCAAATTATCAACGCTACCATTTCTGAATTAATAAAAATGAAAGGAAAAAAGCTAAGCAATCGTTGAAACACCAGGCCACTGGAAAAATCTGGTCAAAGCCTGCATTATCTGAGATTTCACCAGAAATATTCCCCTACCAATCTGCATATGCATACTTGGGATTTATGTAATGAGCTGGATAAATCCTGATTATTCTTCCTACTGTTTTCAGGGCTAAGCCACTTCATAAACTCTCAATCATTGAGGAGATGAAAAAAGATTTTTAAGAAGGACAGTGAAGGACTTCTTAGATGACCTAATTGGCAACCTGAAAGTCGTTGATTGACAATATCAGGACTCCCATATTGATCTATCCGAGACAAAGAGGATTCAAATCCTGAACATAGCATCCAATTGTGGAAAATAGGTGTTAGTAAAGCAAGACTGATACTCTATTATAAAAAATAAAACCAGAACCATGTAATGTGAACGTTACTATCTCTTATCCATTCAGAATGAACAGTCTTGAATCCACCACAATTCTCACCAACAGTTTACTGGAACGCAATAGAGTAAGTTGCATTTCAGTAAACTCCATGAGACTGTCCTAGGTTGTCTGTGAGTTGGAAATTGGTCTTTTTTTAAGCTATAAATCTGTACTGAAGATGAGATGTTATAAACAATATTATTAAAAATAAATTATTTTAACATATGGCCATTTGGGAAAAAAGACATGCTATAATGGAATTTCAAGGAAGGAATTTTGTAAATATTATATCCCACTATAGTTTTTAACTTAAACTTTTTAAAAACACTGTAGTAAAGAGTGTAATGTAAATAAAACGAGGCCAATCTTCAGTTCTTACAGATGAAAAATAAATACAATTCCAAACAGACAACGCATTTACATAAAAAATTAATTATTTTGGCATGAGTAGGTGAAAGGCACCTGCTTGATTACGATGAATTCTCAGTGGGCAGTGCTTAAACGAAAATCTAGTTTCAAGTCACTCTAGAAAGCGTGCCAACTTCAGAATCCTCAGGAAGCTGCTATGAAAAGCCCCGGAGATGAGCCCTCCCAGTGAGGTCCTTTCCCTCCGACAACCGGAGTTTCCAGACACAAGTTTCTGGAGGGGCACACGGTGGAATATTTGACACTCGTGAAAACACAAAATATCAACAGAATTCTTAGTCAAAATGTCTGAGATGCGATTACACAGTTTATTGAACTTCTTATACTAATGGGATTACTTGAGATTGAAAGTGCCCTTTTAAGCAACCAAAACTGCTGAAACTCTACAAATAGTTATAAATAATTCATACTCGCTGAAGTGAGGTTTCTGAACAATAAAGCCTGTGAGAGGAAGTTTATGGAGAAGGTACCAACTGGGAGGTTTCCTCTGTTACAGTTCCTGGCAACAGCAGTGATTACCTCCTGTTCTAGAACTCGGCAAGTATGTGTTTGTGTGCTAATAATTACAGCTAAACTTTATCATGGTGTCCATGCTTCATCATTATATTATATTTGTGCATTATTTAAATCAAGTTCAACACTGTTTCTACAAAGGACCAGATAGTAAAGAATAGGCCCTGAAAGGAGTAGCTGAGTGGATTGAGTGCTGGCCTGCGAACTGAAAGGTCACTGGTTCTATCCCCAGTCAGGGCACACGCCTGGGTTGAGGGCCAGGTCCCCAGTTGGGGACCTATGAGAGGCAACCGATCGATGTATCTCTCATATATCAATGCTCCTGTCCCTCTCGTTCTCCCTCCCTTCTGCTCTCTCTAAAAGTAAATAAAATCTTTTTAAAAAAGAACATTATGTAGGTCTTCATACAACAAGAGAAAAATCAATTTTAAGAAAATTTTATTCATAAAATTCAAAGTATAATAATAACTGAGAATGAATTTTTGCCATATAGGTCTATAACGAGAAGAATGGATGAGTGAAATTTGAATTTTACATAACTGTTTACAATGAGGAATTCTCCTTCTAGCTTTTTACAAACATGTAAAAATGTCAAAACCATTCTTCGCTCACAGGCTGTACAACATAGGCAGTGGGCCAGGTCCATCCAGGGGCCACATGTCACCAGCCTCGGGGCTACATATTACATTATCTTTGTACAACTGAGGTTCTATTAATTCGTTTTCACTCGAGAGGTAAATTAATTCAATCTTGATCTACAGATTGGCTCCCATTAAGGAATTGTACATGTGATACAAATTCCAGAATTAACTTAGAGGATGTTAAATGTTCATTACTTAGGGTAAGCACTAGATACTGTGTGAAAGCCGTATATTTGACCCCATGTTTGCTAGGAGCTGTAATTCCCACAGGGGCAGGCTGCTCCTATAAAAGGTGATCTAGGCCATACGCAACGGGGAGGAGGAAGAATGCACCCAATTGAAGAAAATCAGCGCTGCTGTTAGGAAAGTGAGGCAACATGCATGCCCCCCTCTGTCTCATGGCCAGCTACCAAGGCACCGCATCGTATAGCTGCATTTTATCAGTGCTTCGCTATTGTAGTCTAGTTATTTTTGCTATGGACAGGAATTTGGGGGAGAAGGAGGAAAGAAGCAACTTCCAGAAAGGATAACAAGCTTGAGTTTTAATAATCTAAGAATCTGTCAGTTGCATTCAGGTTACATTACGGAGTCCCCAGGAGTAATCCCTGTGCTCAAGCAGTCACCTCTACCTACTGCTGGTTTTAAAATATTCTTCAGGGCTTCTTTCAGGGTAGGTGTCAGATACAGACTTTATTTTGTTTGGAAAAGCAAGAACACAGGGAGCAGTTACCTTCTGACTAAGTCATTCATAAGCTACTTGGTGAACAGTTAATATTCTCAGAGTAAGGCTCAGTATACCTGAGGCCAAAGAACCTCCATCACATAATCTGCAAGAGTAAAAAGGAAAGCAAAACTCTTAATTGCCTTACTACTTATACCTGTTCCTTTTTCTGGGATGCATCAGCCACACTGCCAACAACATTTTAATGTTCAGAAAGAAAACGTGGGTTCATTAGAGTGATTATCAAATAAAGAGATGACTCCCTTCGCAGGGCATGTCTCTTAGTAGCAAGTGAAGACGTCTCAAAGACCAAGCCCTTTTACAGGAATCTGTCTCTAAGTTTTCATGGAAGGGACACCTTACTGTAACAACAAACTCATCTTGACCAACACAAAGAGGAAAGACCCAGGCCGGTTAACTGCTCTTATAATGTCAACAGGGAGCTCATAGGCAAAGAATGTGGTGCATACAACATATTTTGTCTTCCGACAGATAAGGAGTAAGCAGAGACACCACAAGTGTGTGAGCACATGGGTCTGTGGTTTACACATGTTTATATACATGCATATACATGAATATGTACAGGGTGGGGCAAAAGTAGGTTTACAGTTGAGTTGTCTTATGGAAAATAACAATAATTAATAAATAATGCAAGAATAAATTCTGTTTTGTGTACTCACAACTGTAAACCTACTTCTGCCCACCACTGTATACACACATGAACACGTATGTGTGTACAGAATCCTTCTAATGTAGCATTTCCCTGCTGATTAATTAGATCAACTAACCTTCAAGCCACAGTGCCCCCAGTCCCTGAGCTGCGTCCGCTGCACGGAGTCCTGTCCCGTGAAAGCTTTCTCACTGCAGCCTTGGGCTGCCCCCGGGGGTGACAGATTTGCTCCTGGTGCATCTGATGCACATAAGGGGAGAAGATCTTCTTCACCCGAAAAACCGACTTTTAATTTTCCTGATTTATATTCAGTTCTCCCTGCCTTAATATTGGAACTCAAGATCGATTCAGGTTTTACTGTAAAGTCTCGCCCAGAACAGCTGTTGGAGTCACTGTGCGACACTTTGAAGTGCTCTTGCGGGTGACAGTCACTGGCCCACGCACGGAACCCCCATCTGCTGGTGAACACACACACTCGTTCTTCCAGACAGGACAGAACACGTGAAATACCTTGGTAATGAGTAGACTTTTTCTCTCCCTTCCAAAAAATAAAACTTACTAAGTATAGAAACTGAAATAAAAACTGGGAAATATTTTTTTTCTTTTATATACATTGCTGCAAATCATACTACCAAAGTAATATTAACAAGAGATTACTAAACGTAACTTTAATGATCCGAAGTCACTTAACTGCATTTTTGACACTCTAAGAACTGTCCAGTCAACATGCGGTAACCAAGAACTCCAACTTTCTTATTGAAATGCTCCTAATAATTTGAGATTGTTCAGGTTCCTTAAGTTTATCAAATGCTTGGAAAGGCCTTAAAGTACTTCCTGAACAAACCAAGATTGATAGAATACAGAGCCAAGACTGAAATTTTAAGTGTCAGAGGCAGACTCAGCCAGGGTTAAGCACCCATGAGTATCTGCTCTCCACAGATTTCAGCACTTCATCTTTCCTGTACTGAGAAGATACACTTCAAAAGAAAGCTATTCAATGTCAATCTGCCTTTTTTATTAGACTTCAAGAAAACAAACAAATGTAAACAACTAGTCGTCCAACCAATCACATCAATATGTTTTAAACCCAAATACAGGCGGTGAATTGGAAAGACACGACGGTGTCTAGGCCAGACTTAAGCTCGGCTTTTCTTAAGGGAAGGATGCTTCAAGGGATGTACATTACATTGTAAGAGTGACCTCTAGTGCCTTCCTTTTTTGTTGAACTTCGGTATTCGGAGGATGAATCATTTATGCCTTTTCTACAAAACTTTGTGTGTGTGCGTGTGTTGTGATTGTCTGACTGACGCAGAGTGTGTCACGTGCTACCATTAAAGCACTCCGACCGTTTTCACTTGGTAAACATATGCATGTTTTACTGACTCATAAGGTTCTTATTCACACAAATTAACACTGAACCTGAAACACAGTGCAGCATCCAAGTGAAGGTCTCTCCTTTCAGGATGACAGACCAAGTCACAAACGAGCCAATACTGAATGCAAACACAAAATCACAGTAGCCATGCAGTGTTAAATGGACGTTTGGCTCGTACCAGTAAGGTCGTTTATAACGTTCCTCCCCCATCAGAGAACTTCAGTGTACTCAAGGGATGTGCACCCCATTGCTGGCTCATTTGTAACCGCCCCCCCAAATGCAAACCTGGTTACATAGCAGCAACATAGATTCCTAAACAGGCCTCACACCCCTTTCCTGAAAAGCAAGTGAGCTTTTCCTTTAAAATCTGTGAAAGAGATAAAAAGTTGTATTTTCAGAGCTTATTTATCATTCATCAAAGAGGAGAAAATTCTCCCATTTGGACATTTTAAGCCAAATATAACTTTTAAAACTTTTTCTATCTCTAATAAAAAGTAGATATAGGGAGTTCTGCCAAATTATTTTGAATATTTAAAATTTTTATAAATCTTCCCTGAATCAATTAACTCAGACTCCGAATATTCAATCACAAATTTCTAAAGTTAAAAAATTCAATCACTAAAGAATAATATCTTTGAAAAATCACCAGAACGTTTTTCCTTTAGCAAAATGTAGGAATCAAGTCCCCTCTTTCCAGCGTGCTTAAGTCTCATTCTTTTAGCAGTGAGGGCACAATTCTTAACGGTGAGGTTCACCTCCACCAATTTTGCTCCTGAATTCTGCAGTACGTTTCAGTTATGAGCCTGGCATCATTTTAAAGATGTAGCCAGCTATCAGTCTGCCAAATTGCCAACTTCAGAAATCTAAGCTAATGCAGCATAATGTAAAGTCTGCCCATTGTTTTCTTATTAGACACAATTCAAAAAAATTCAGTAATCCTAAAAAAGGAAGAAATGAAGACATTTGCAGGCTACTCCCTGGTTAAGATGCTAATTTAATGTTTTACTAGAACTTGAGCTTTCTCAGTGAATATTCAAAGACGGCAGGATAAGATTCTGCTCACAGACAAAAAGAGAAATGACACTTCACATGTTTCGGCCAGACCAAGAGGAAAGACAGGTGTAAACCCAGTCATATTTGCAAAAGGTGTAAATGATGCTTCATTTAGAGCCATAGTTCAGTTGCAGCAGTTTCAGTTGCAAATAATAATCATCAAAACAACAGAATTAAAGTTTTTCAGATGGCCCCCCTGCAAGTGTAAATCATTTGCTGTATACTTACAGGAATTCCCAGCTACGACCCTGCTCCAGTTTTGAGTAGATAACAGAAGTAGCATCTTGAGGACAGCTCCGGTGACAGACCCCATGTTCACATTTATTGGGCTTCCCCAAAATGTCTTGAGTGGCCCTCCAACCGCTCTAGCCCTGTTCTCAGCCCCTCTGCCAGCTCTGTCTGCAGCACCTCTGGATCTCTCAGCCTCACTCCTTCCTTCCCTCTTTTCTCCAATCCTTCTCTCTCTCTCTCTCTCTCTCTCTCTCTCTCTCTCTCTCTCTCTCTCTCTCTCACGCGCGCGCGAACACACACAACACAGCCCTGACTTCTCTCTAAAAAGCATACAGTATCTTTCCTAACAAGCATCCACACCGCCGAGGCCACGCCCACTCCTCGCAGCAGCGGTCCCACAAATTGGCAGCAGCATCCCTCCTCCAAATTCACAGCAGCGCTCACAGCTACACCCTGAGCTGCTGATGAAAGCTGGACCTGGAGGTCGGCCTGCTGCTCCTGGGCCTCCTCGGGGCTCCCTCCCCTCTCCTCTATTCTCCAATAATCCTTAACCCCTTTCTCCCCTCTAGAGATGTAGGTGGGGGAAGGGGTGAGGTGGCAGAGCCTCCCAATTTTCTGGAGGTCTTGCCTTTGGCAGAGCCAGTCAACTTATTGAGCTAATTGCTGAATATCCAGGAGGGCATCCAGGTAAAATTGCATTATGTTTCAAAACAAAAGCATAAAAAAGGGAGAAATAACTAAGCAGCATTGGTACATTGTAGCTAAAACTATCCTCAGGGAAAATACTTGCTGTTGTTTCTGTTTGTATAAAACTAACCTCTTTAGCGATGGTGCCAAGATTTTATTATGAAAATTCCTCACATGGAAACAGACATTCCTGTTTGGCAGATATTTTAAATCATCTGGTAATAGTCTGCAAGAAATTAACATTTCTTATTTCAGTGCATCAGGAGTACAAATCCACAAATTAAATGCTGTGGATACATTTCTTCTGATTAATGCCTTATGTTCTGAATTCATAGTTGCATTCCACAATCAAATTATTTAATAGCAATTCCCAAAAGGCCCGAAATGAAAAATGATGGGATACTGAGGAAAGGAAACCACACACACAAGCACATATTCATGCCCAACCTAAACAATATATGGTTGTAATTCAAATGATCTAATGGAGAGCAGCTGAATTCAGAAGACCAAGGACTACAAAAATCACTTTTCTAATGGCTGCTCCAGAGTTACTGCTATTTCTTGAGTAGAATATTAAAATATTTAAATATGGGAGTTAATATCACATCACGGTAAGTGTATCACATGGTGTCACGGGGGATAACTAATCTCTTTTAAATAAATGTCAAGATGTTTAACTGAAAATGTGCTAAATTGTATAAGAGTAGAAATACTAGAGTTCTCCAACACCTCTTGGTGATTACAAATGAGAGGAAACATAAGCCTTTAAGCAGCAGCAGCAGCAACCTTGCTATGGAATGAATGAAATAAAGAGGAAAATGACAAAAGCATCCTCCTGTATAACCATAAGAGCTAAACTAATGTGTTTAGCTCTTCCCGACAAACAAAGCAGAAGAGATATTTTTGCTTTTCTGATTTTACAGATGAATACACAGGGAAAGAGAGTTTAATGACTAGAGGAAGACACGGAGTTAGAGTGCTGACTCCGATTTTACGGCTCCCACACCGAGACCTTCTGCTGCTCCCCAGGTAACAGCGCACCCACTCCCGGACCCCCACCCATGGCATCGAAAACCCGGAGGCCCTGGGGAGAAAAACAGCAGTGGGAAAGAGGGATCCTTCTTGAGTGTTTACTGTGTATCCCTAGGCCCATATCCCTGATTTGGTTATTTACAAACATAATATGTTAATCAAAAATAGACATAAATTGATGATTTCTATTAATTGTTGAAAGGGATTACATTTTTTTATTTTATTTTAACCGTTATTCATGTACAGTTTTCTGTCTTTTAATCCCATCCCAGCCCACACCCCCCAGCCCTCCCCAAGGGAATTACATTTTATTGAACACATACTATATACCACTTGCTATCTAATTAAATCACAGTAATCCTTGAGGATTACTATAATAGGCACAATAGGAGCCACTGTGCCTATTTAGCAGACAAAGAAACTAAACACGGGTGAAGTCCAGCAGGATGTCTGAAGTGCCACAGTGAGCAGGAGAGAGCTGGGCTTGGCACTCTGCTATGCAAAGCTCTAAAGCCATCACTTAAATTGACTCCACACTGAGGGACAGGGTCTCAGGCTCTCTGGAAGAAAAACAAGTTTTCCTCCTAGTAAGCTGTCATACTTAATTGTTCCCATAAAACAAATTAGAGAAAAACAATTAAAGAATCAGTACACATATCAAAAACGAAAAATAATTGAACCTTTCATGAAAATAACAACTTCTTTAGGACAAAGTGTAGATTATCACAGCAGCCATTCACAATGGATTTTTCCGTATCAGTGGGCGATCGTGATACAATGGCTTGGAGGCTGGCACCGAAAAGAAGACCCGAGCATTTCAGGCCATTGCAACATCTGTCCCTGCCCGATGGCCACAGAGGGCAGAAAGCTGACGGCCAGCAGGAAGCAGTGGGGAGAGCCTGGACACTGTAACCGGAAGTCTACATATAAACTCAGCTCTCACCGTGGTCCTGATTAAGAGACTTAGTCACTCTGGTCTTTGGTTTCCTTTTCTTAAGAAAATAAGATAATAATAACTAAAAAGCCACTGTGATACAATGTGTGACAACCCCCTCATGAGGGCCTAGCACTTAGTGGGACCTCAGTTGCTTACTCACCTTAGATCTCTGCATTCTGCCCATAGAGAGTGGTGGTTTGAGCAGGCAGTGCTGGAATCAGGCAGCCCAGGTTCAACTTCTGCTCCAGTTCCACCGCCAACCAGCTGCATGCTCTTGGGCATGCTGCTTATTATCCCTGATTCTGAGTTTCCTCATCTGCACCAAGGATAAGTAGAGTATCAGCTTCATGGCTGAGTCAATGCCTGTAAACTGAAAGCCCCCAGAGTTACACGCTGGCTGTTGCTATTGTAATCATTATATTACTTACAGCTCACTTTGCACAGATGAGAAATCTGATGAGCAGAAGAATTACAACTTGCCAGAACGACAGGATCCAGTGGTGGCAGAAAAGGGCTGAGCATTAAGACCTTCTCCCTTCCCACCAGAGTGGTGCTTAATGTCGGGGGGGAGGGGGGGAACCCACCAGTATGAATGGGAAAAAGCAGAAAAGTGTAGAGACCTAATTTTGTACATTACCGTACTGCTGGTTCGACACCACGAATCACTTCTCCCTGCGTATGCATTTGTGATTATATCTTCCACTAATTAAGATAAAAACAACGGCTAGTGCTTAGGTCTTGGCATATGCATATGATGTGCCAGACCATGTCTGAGAAATCATTATAAATCAAATCAGAATGTTAGATTTTGTAAAATTAGGCTTTTGATGTTCTGTTGGCACAGCCTGCCAAGGAACTGAGTGTCCCACCACAGTGGCTCAGAGGCTCCCGGACTGTAGCTTAGATTGGAAAAGACTGATCAGGCCAGAGTGGAAGGCAGTCACATCAAAAGACTAAAAAGAGATTAAAATGCAACTCATTTATTCACACAACAATTGTTTTATCTGATGCCTGAGCCTCTGATCTGGTTTCTGGATTCCTTACAAAGGCAATCAGTCAGTGTAATTTGGTTAAGCCTCCCGAAAAGGAGGGTATGTGGGCTTCCTATTCCAGTCTTTTGCTAATGGTCAATACTCAAAATTGAGTCCTTTTATAACTAAAATATATTTGAGGTGTGATACTGTCATTTATAAGAACTATACATTCGGTCATTCAGATGACCGAATGTATATTTCTCATACATATTTTGTCTTCCGCCGTGGTTCCTAGCTCACTAAAACCCTTGGAATTTTCTGTAGTAAGATCAGGTTTCTTTTGTTATGTTAATGAGGTGATTTTTGGAAAGCCCTTGGGTAACCTGTGGGGGGATGGGGTTGTTGTCAGTAGAACCAACAACTGGATTAGACTGTTGCAACTTTAACTCCTCCCCACCTCTTAACCGTCTAAAGCGCCTCTCCCCACCCCTTCTACCCCTGCCCAAACTCCAGGGAAGAAGAGGGTCTGAAGATTGAGTTCAATTGCCAATGGCCAATGATTTACTCGGTCATGACTATGTACTAATAAAGCCTCCATAAAAACCCAAAAGGACGGGGTTGGGAGAGCTTTCGGGTCAGCAAAGTCTTGGGGAGAGAGAGAGCCCTGGAGAGGTCATGGAAGCTTTGTGCCCTTTTTAGACCAGAAAATCAGAACAGGGACCAAACACCTCCAGCCCTATCCTTACCCTTTTCCATCTTAGCTGGAACATCGCAGACAAGATCCTCACTGGCCACCTGTTCACCCACTTTCCCACCCCCCACCCCACAAATTTCTTATAATTGAAAGGACCAAAAAAATCGCTATCTGAAGAGGAAGGACAGGATGAGCCAGGTCAGCAATCCTCCTACTGGCATCAGAAGCCAAGGAGCACCCTATCCCCCCACCTTGCCCAGGTTTAATAAAAACCTTCCACCCAGACCCCATTGGCCCATCTGATTCTCCAAGGTCACCCACTCTCACATCTCAAGTGCATACTATCACTTTAATAAATTCACTGTACTTTGCTGAATCTTTCTGCCATGCTCTTGAACTCTTTCTTGTTCTGTGACAGGAACCTGGGTCCAGCTTGAGGCCTCCCTTGGCCTGGCCAGGGGCCACCTGTCCTCATTTTCACTACACCTTGCCCTGTGCATCGCTCCCATCTTGCTGTTCTGAATTACATGCTTTTATAATAAATTGGTGACCCAGTAAATAAAATGTTTCTCTGAGTTCTGCTGTGAGCTGCTCTAGCAAATTAATAGTACCTGGGAAGGGGTTTGTGGGAACCTCTAATTTATAGCCAGCCAGTGAGAGACACTAACAACCTGGACTTGCCCCTGGTGTCTGAAGTGGGGGGAGGCAGTCCTGTAGAACAGAGCCCCTAACCTACGGAGGGTGATGCCACCTCCTTGTAGATGGCATTGGAATTGACACCTTGCTGGTGTCTGGGAATTAATTGCTTGTCAGTGCAGAGGACACACACACACACACACACACATTGAAATTGATCTCAGAAAACCTATTTATGAGACAGTAACATTTTTTGCCAAAAGCCCCTTCCAAAGATATTTATACTGAATAAAATTTTTTTTGTGCTTTAACAAGTAAACATACAAAAATATTCATTGTTGTCATTGAACTTTATCAAGTTAATATTTTATTAATGATATTTACTTTTATTTTGTGATACATTTTCAGTTAGAAGACTTGATATTCCACAACCTTCATGCACTTTTCATAAGCAATTTTTTTATTAACCTAAGTGCTACTATTTGTTTTCTCTTTTAATCAGTATGTTGCAAATAGCATGAGATAACTTTGATAACCAACATGCAGAATTTTGCAAATTTGCAAATATCCAAAGTTCTACCAATTCCCTTTTCTATTATCATCTCAACTGACACAACCTTTCCGTAATAAAGATTTCATTGGACGGTGGATCCAAGATGGCGGCAGAGCAGGGGGATATTAAACTCACTTCCTCCTAGAACCAAACTGGAATTACAACCAAAATATAAAGCAAGCAACCTGAATAACCAACTGAACACTAGCTGAAGAAAATCTTATAACCAAGGATTTACAGAAGAAGTCATATCGACACTGGTAGGAAGGGTGGAGAGGCAAAAAGGGCTGGCTGGGCTCCCACGGGCAGCAGCGGCTGACATTCCAAAGGGATTCTCAGCTTCAGAGGTTCCCCCTGAGGAGTGTGGGGTCTCAACCTCAGGCCAGATTCCCCAGACTGAGCACCAGAGCCAGGAAAAGGCACTCACCTACCATAAAATCAGTGGGCATTCTGTCCACCAGAAAGACACAGGAGTGTGCCAGAGACACTGGCACCCTGTCAAAGGGCCAATGCACAAAATCTCCTTGGCAGCCATTCACCCTGGGCTCTGGCAGTGGGAGGGTGCAGCAGGCTAGAGTCATGTGAAGAAACACTGGAGTTTGTGGCTCTGCTGAGAGCACTGAAAGGATGGCAGCCAGGATCCCTGTGCTGGAGCATCCCCCTCCCAGGAGATCCACTAGTCCCATTCTCTGGGCTCCCAGCAGCCTCACCTTCCTGAATCCTGATGGCCATCTTGCTGAGGAGGCAGAATATGGGACAGAGTAAGTAGTGTGGCCCTGGGAGGAGGGTCATCTTTTCCCCACAAGCGCAACTGGTACAGACCCATCCATTCACATAGCCAAATCTTGGTCCATTTGGGCCTAATAAATTTTGCTGGCCTCACCCTGATGACTCTCTGAGATCCCACCCCACCACAAAGGTGCACAAGCACCCAGGGTAGACTTGGTATACCCTGGGAAATTTGCTCAGTGGCCTCAGGCTCATATGTCAGACAGGATGGTGTTGGGGGGCTGGGTGATAAAGGTGAAGTGATTAAGAAAAAAACCTCATAGATGTAGACAACTACATGGTAATCATCAGAGGAAAAAGGGAGGAAGAAGAGGGTGAAGGGGTACACAGGGTGATGGAAGGAGACTTGGCTTTGGGTGGTGAACACAACACAATGTACAGATGATGTACTGTAGAACTGCGCACTCAAAACCTATGTAGTTTTATTAAACAATGTCACCACAATAAATTCAACAATAAGATAGATAAATAAAGCACCAAGATTTCATAATTAAGTGAGCAAAAGATAAGAACAGATGATTCACTTGAGAGTTGGACAAACTTGTTAGCCAAAAACATGCAAATTAAACAAGATGCCATTTTTCTATTAAAATAATCAATGTCAAGAGTGGTAGCCCTGTAAGACTATAAATTAATATAACACTTTGGAAAGCCATTTGATAATAGTATCAAGAGGTTTAATTTTTTTCATTTCTTTTGATCACATAATTTTATCTTTAGAAATCTATAGTAAGGCAATTATGCTGGACACAGAAAAAAAATTGAATTTACAATTATCATGCCCATTCATAGCATTATAATAGCAAGAAATAAGGAACATTTTCTTCTAAGAAGAGAATACTAAAGCAAATTACAACCTGTTAATGTACTATATAATGTAACCATTTAAATGATATTTATCAAAGGTTTATAGTAATTAGATGCTTAAAACCACGTGAAATATAAAAGCAGAAAGCAAAATTACATATATTATTTGATCAAATTATGTAGGAAGAAAAGAAATGTATGTATAAAAGTTTGAAGAAATAACACTAAAATGTTAACAGGCATTGTCCTGGAACAATGATATAATACTTTTCCATATTTTTAAAATGTTCTACAGTAAGTACATCCTAATGGAAAATTTTAACTTATTTATTTTAAAAACCAGATTATTAGTTTAAAAGTGCATTATATGGTGAAGACTACACCCATGTAAAAGTGTATTTGCTGATGGATAAATATTAGGAAAAACACAAAAATACAAACAGTTGTTGCATTCAGATCAGCAGACAAGAGTGATCTTATTTCTGTCACGGTCTCAAAACCTGGTTTTGTGATCCCCGCCCACTACACACACACATAAGGAGGTAGAGTTGTGATTGATCTAAAGGTGGCTGGCTGCTCCCTCTGCTCTGCAGGGATGGGTCCTAAGGCAAGAACCAAGTCATGGCCCTGGAAATCGTGAACAGCAAATGCTCAGGAACGTAAAATCAAGCGGGTCTTCCTCTAAGACTGAATTAAGGTTGGTCCAGGCAACTGGGAACTTCATTTCTGACCCCTCTCCCAAACTTGAAAAGCATAGGCCTTTTGACTATCTGAACTTATTACTACACTGATAGGACCCTCAAGAAATCAAATCAAGACATATAAACACATTCCTCTGCATAAACACATGCGTTCTCAGATAATAAGGTCAAATGGACCTGGCCACAGCAAGGACATGGCCATCCTGGAAAGTGCTGGCTTTCTACCCTTGGACCCAGCTGAACAGCAGCAGCTACTTTCACTTTACAGATACCGAAGGAGACCAAAGGTTTGCCAAACTAACTCTGCCTTTGATTTTTATAGCTGGTTATTAAGAAACAAAAGATTCTGAAAGAACCTTTCACTATTTCTCCTTTCCTGCCTAAGAGATTCAGTTGGGAAAAACCTGCTTCAGTAAGAAAATGTTAACATAATCACCTTAGCATTAGACTGGACGCCCCAAGCAAGCAGAAGCATGTTTACTAGATTCTCGCTGTGTCTCAATGTTCCTGAGATACCTGGCAGGAATTGCCTTCCACGTGTTTGCTATTCTTCAATTACCAGGAAATTCCTTAGTCTCACTTGTGAACTTTAAGACCACCCCACTCCCAGCCCTTCCCCACTTTCTCTCCTTTGTCCAAAATGTCATATATACTTAATGTTGTCTCATTATCTTTCAAATTTTCACATGTATGTGAATTCCCTATGTATATGTATTAAAACCTTGATTTTGTCCTGTTAAAAAAATAATTTAATTGGAAAATAAAGATAAAAAGTATGGACAAAACTGGATAAACTCTTCTGTAAAATAATAACAGTAAAAAATATGCACCTTTCTTATAAGGTATTTCAACTTTACTTCATTTGTTTTCTTAATATTATTAAAGAACTTTGAAATTCTTGTCTACATAAGCAAGTTATACATATATATGTGTATAAATGAATAACAAATATACATATATTTACATATGCATATATCATATGCACATATAGAATTGTGTAATTCAACAAGATTTAAAATGAAATGTAACTTAATTTTCAATAGAAAGTACTTAGAACTTTAGATATCATTATAATTAAATTATATATTATACAGTGAGTGTGGTATCTTAATGACTTGAAATTTTCCATTTTAAAAATAAATGTTTTATTTTTAAATAATTTAAATAAATATTTAATATTTATTAAATACTTTTCATAAAAATAAATTTTAACTTTAAGATATTTTAGACTTATGGAAAAAATTGGACAGATACATGCAAAAATAAATAAAATGGGACCACCAACTTACACCACACACAAGAATAAATTCGAAACGGATCAAAGACTTGCATGTAAGTCATGAAACCACAAAAGCCCTACAAGAACAGATAGGCAGAAAAATCTCAGACAGCTCTTGGGGCAATATTTTTGCCTCTATGTCTCCTAGGGCAATGGAAACAAAGGAAATAATATACAAATGGGATTACATCAAACTAAAAAGTTCCTGCACAGCAAAGGAAACCATCAACAAAATGAAAAGGGAACCATTGTATGGGAGAACATATCTGCCAATGATACATCTGATAAGAGCTTGATCTGCAAAATATATAAAGAACTAATACAACTCAACACCAAGAAGACAAAAAATCCAATTAAAAATGGGCAAAGAACCTGAATAGACACTTCTCCAAAGAGGACATGCAGAGGGCCCAGAGACATATGAAAAGATGTTCAATGTCATCAGAGAGACGCACTTCATACCTGCCAGAATAGCTACCATCAATAAATCAACAAACAACAAATGCTGGAGAGGATGGAGAAAAGGGACCCTAGTGCACTGTTGGTGGGAATGCAGACCGGCGCACCCACTGTGGAAAACAGTACGGAGTTTCCTCAAGAAATTAAAAATGGAACTGCTTTTGACCCAGTGATCCCACCTCTGGGATTATACCCTAAGAACCGTGAAACACCAATTCAAAAGAATATACACCTCTGTGTTCACAGCAGCAATTATTTACAATAACCAAGATCTGGAAACAGCCCAAGTGCCCATCAGTAGATGAGTGGATAAAAAAGCTGTGGTACATTTGCACAATGGAATACTACACAGCCATTAAAAAGAAGGAAATCTTATCTTTTGCAACAGCATGGATAGACCTGGAAATTATTAAGTTAAGTGAAATAAGCCAGTTACAGAAAGATAAATGCCATATGATCTCACTTATATGTGGAATCTAACAAAAATCAATAAATTGACAAACAAAATAGAAACAGAGGCATGGATACACGGAATATACTGACAGCTGTTAGAGGGGAGTGGGGGAAGGGAACTGGGTGAAAGAAGGTGAAGGGATCAGCCAAAGAACATATATGCATAACCCATGGACACAGACAACAAAAGTATGATGGTGGCCAGAGAAAAAGGGTCTTAGAGCCTGGGAAGAGGAGGGTAAAGGAGGAGAAAATTGGGACATCTGCAACAATAAAAATAAAAATAAAGTCAAAAAGGAAAAATTACAAAGATAGTTCAGAAAAGTTCCCACTTATCCCCCATACCTGGTTTTCCCTCTTATTAACACATTAGTTTCATACATTTGTTATAATTAGTGAATGAATATTAGTATATTATCATTAACTAAAGTCCATACCAGTTTCAGCTATCCTTCATTTTTACCTAATGCATTTTTGTATGTGTTCCAGGACCCCAGCCAGGCTACCACATTATGTTTAAGATTCGTGTGTCCTTAGGATCCTTATGGCTGTGACAGTTTCTCAGAGTTTCCTTACTTTTAATAATTTTAACAGTTTGGAGCACACTGGTCAGCTATTTTGTACAATGTCCCTCTGTTGGAATTTTCCTGTTGTTTTTTCCACTAACCTGGGATTACAAGTTTTTGAGACAAAGACTACAGAGGTAAAGGGTCATTTCCATAACACCATATCAAGAGTTCATACCACTGACGTAACTCATCAGTGATGATGTTGACCTTGATCACTTGGAGAAGAAAGTGCTTGTCAGGTTTCCCCACTGTACATTACTCTTTCTCTTTTTTGGTCCTTTCTTCCTGGTCTTTGGGAGGAAGTCACTATGCACAGCACACACTTAAGGAGTGGGGAATTATGATCCACCCACTGAGGGCAGAGTATCTATATACACCATTTGGAATTCTTCTGCGTGACAGATTACTCTACTCTCCCAATATACTCATTTAATTTATCAGAGACTATTATCCTTTGTCAACTGATATCTAGTATCTTAAAACCAATTATTACATATATTTTGTCAGTTTATTTTGGTTATTTCAATTAAGAGAATAAATCTGATTCCTTCCCTCTACACTGGGTAGAAGTATAAAAAATAGTGCAACATATTTCTGTTATATATAAGACAATCAAGTTATTTCATAAAGAATCTTCTAAGTTATGTTCTGGACCAAAAGTCAATTAACTACCCATGAGGAATTCAGAAGTTAGAGGAGAAAACAGTGTTTAAAAAAAAAAAAAAAGCTAAAAAACGCTCTTTACTGAACAGTTTGCTTGAATGTTTCTTTAAAATGAGAACTATATGGATGCTCTCATGTCTAATTTAATGTCATACGATGTAATAAAACCAATATTCATTGATACATGAGTTTCCTTGTATGATTATTCTTGATTTATATGCCTTCTTAGATACAGACCCCAAATCAGAGTTAACTTTACACATACAATAGGTACACAAAATTATGGTGAGATTTCAGGAGCTGGAAAATAAATCCTTGATCAAATTGTTTCAAATATATTAAGCATAAGACAAAACATTCAATTCCTTAAACAGATAACAGTATGCTTAAAATTCAAGTACACTAAAAAGGTGATAAGCCTTTGATCACCCTCATCTAAATTTCTCCCCTTTTCCTGGGAGTTGGCCATGATTTAGGTGAGAGCAAAGATTACCAGATTTAAGGAAGTTGGGAAGAAAAGAAAAATGAAAAGAAAAGGAAAAGAAAAGAGTAAAGTGTGGTGGAGAAGGGGGCAGGAGGAAGAAAGGGATAATTAGGCGTGAAAGATGGATTTGCTTCCTGAATGGTTCTGTCTCTGTGACTATGGCATTCAAAGTTTTACTTCTCTGATAGAAAAATAGCCCAGTAGGAAGGCACAGCATTAGGAAATGTCATACTTGGGTTTGTGATATCTTTCTCGTGAACTGATTTAAGCAGAAGGGAACACAGTTACTGTAGAAAACAAAGAATCTTTAGATAAAGACTTTTTGAAAAATTTTTATATCTACCAGCATTTATGTTTTAAAACTCTACACTGTCTCATGGAACGTTTCCATTTCTCAGAATAATGAAGCAGAAACAATGTTGGCCTCGGGCAGGTCCAGGAAAATCAAATCCACCCACTACCTAGATCTTCAGATCCACAGCACACAGCGAGTTTCATGCCTGGCAGCCGATGTGCCTTCAAGTGCCTTAAGGGAGCAACTCTCCAATTCTCAGGTACAAAACTACTGTTCTAGAAAAGTGAGGATTGCTAGGGTTAATATTCTACAAGTAAAACTGGTTGTTAGACTTTTGCAAACACAGTAATGGTGCCACCTTTACAGTAGCAGAAAAAAGAGAGAGCAGTTTCAGGGTTCACTTGCTTTCTGAAAGAGATTGGCTCACATTCTGTGTACCATCTGGGTGGACGTATGAGGTCATTTCACGTTGACATGTTATTCAATATGGAGACCATATGCCATATTAATAACATCAGAGTCAGCTGTTCCATCAAACTACCCAAATATCAAATGCTTGATAGTTCATGTGGCCAGTGGCTGCCATGTTGGACCATGCAGAGATAGAACATTTCAATCAAAGCAGAAAGTTACACTGGACGGTGCTGCTGTAGATGTTTGCCAAGACTGCGTCAAGTTCTTAATTTATGCCAATGTTTCACTACCTAATTTTTCCATTAAAAAGCTTTTCTAAGGAATTTTCCTTCCAATCTTACTGAAATTATGTGCATGAAACCATCAGATTAGAAAGTTTCAAAAGAGGAACTCAGCTGCCTGAAATAGCCATGGAGACTGCTCACAGGCAGTATTCCGGCGGTGTGTGCTGAATGCTCCTTCCAAGGTGATAAGTATGATTGGAAGATTACATGCAGAGGAACTAAAGTTTATAGTAAACATTCTTCTAATACAAATTGTGTGTGTACTCTGGTTCACATTTTAAAATAAAGTAGCTTGGATATGAGGAAATTTTTTTAAAAATTCACTGAAAAAAAAAAAAAAGACCTAAAGTTCAGAGAATGCTCTATCCCAATTGAAAGGAATGTTGAAGGGAATGAGACCAAGCATTTTGATTTCTACTACTTTCATCTATTTGAGCAAGTTACCAAATCTCTGTAAACTTGGATATTTATATCTTGTGAATATTATGTGAGAATAATTAATGCAAAGTTTCCAGTTTCCATAATACAATAAGGGATTGATAAATGGGTCCCATAATTATTAATACACAAATAAACCCAAGAAACCACATTAAGATGTGAATATTAAATATGCACAGCTTTATGTATGTCAATTATCCCTCAATAAAGGGGTTTAAAAAATAAACCCATGAAACTTTTAAAAATACTTTCCAAAAAAACCTAATAATTATAAACATGTTTAATGTCATTAAATGTTTAGCACAAACTAAAAATTATATTCACCCTTAGAGTTTAAAACATATATCATAGTAGGAAATTTGCCAGAGAGCAATGTGGTCGAACGTTAGTTTTGACCCCTCTGACTTCCTGTAGTTGCCAGTTGTCTATCATCCATCATATGATGTTACCACAAACCCATCCTTGTACTAAAAAAAATTATATTATTGAAGCCCATTACATTTATGTTTTCTTTATTGCAAAAAATATCCACAAAATGATGTGAGCCTTTCTTTTTCAGTTACAAAGTCCCTGAGGACTTCTTTTTCAGTTACAAAGTCCCTGCGGAATTTTTATTTCATTAAATGCCCTGGGTGAATTAAGAAAGTTAAATTTTTCTTGCATAAGAACATCCGTTTATATGCATGCCATTGAATACTGATCAGGTTAGGGTTATTAATTTTCTTACATATTTATGCTTTTCCATAATCTTGTTTCTTACAAGTTGTGAAACACAACTTATCATATATGTGTTAGCACATGTTAATATCTTATATATAGCCTGTATCTATGTACATATAAATATATGTATCTCTATATGTATAATTATATGTAGTTATATAATAACTATTATTACATGACATCATTTGACCCATTTTCAAGAAAATTTCAGTGTTACAGGGTCTTCCTCAAAAGGAGGGAGATTTTTAATATAAATTACAAAGCTGGACATTCTTAAGATGGCCATACCTTTAACCAATGACCCTGTTGATTTTGTTAAACACAAAGGGAAAATTTAAAAATTGCTCATAAAAACCTTCCCATTCCTCCTTTCCTTTCACTTTCTTTCAGAAATTGGGGTTTATGACAGTGACAAAGATTTATTCACTCACAGAATATTGTTTATTGTTTTATATGGGAAAAGTCTTTAAAAAGGTAACAACCAGGAGGATATTACAACTTCTCACTAGTTATTAAAGTAATCTAAAACTGAAGTAAGTATTATGTTTCAGTCAAACCCCACTCCTAAAATATAGTGGCTGCAGACAATAGTGATTTGTTATGTCTCATACTTCTAGAGGTTAGTGGCACTAGAAAATCTAAAACGGCCTCTGTCACATACGTGGTGATGGGGCGCCAGGTGGAACGTTCCCATTCCCCTCTGCGCTGGCTTCCTTACGTGGGGGTTCAGGGCTGCCAAGGGTCACCATCAAAGGGAATGAGGATACAAACTGCAAGGCTGTGAAGCCTAATTTCTGGAGATCATACTATGTCACTACCAACATACTCTATTTCTCCAAGTGAAAGTTGATTTAAAGAGGTGGAGAAAGAGATTCCACTTCATTGGGGGGAGTGGCAATGTCGCATTGCAAAGGGAGGTTCACATTGGGCTGGGAAGAATTTGTAGCCACTCAATAATCCAACTCATGCCGAGTCTTCTTTTTCTTTATCTTTCCATTATTTTTCCGACACAGCCATGTGACAGCATGATAAGACATTATTTGCACCTGTCTGACTTTAACAACCTAAACACAAAAGGAAAATTTGGCAAAAATATTTTGATCTTCATCAATTTTTCCAAGGCCCTTACTTAATCATTACCTTTTGAAGTTTGAGATGAATTTGCATTTAACTTGCTAAGTATATCTAATGTTGACATCCTACACCAACAATGAACTAAAATACAAACCACCTAACACAGTGAGCGAGGGGACCGCCTGTGCTAGTGTTAAGTGAGAATGATAGTTGAGAAGTGCCTGGCTTTATAAAAATTTATTAGTAACTGTTTTGCTACTAAGAGTACTGTGTCCCTACAAAGTCTTATAACTGCAGACCATAATTATATCTAGTTAGTAAGGACCTTCTCTCATCCAAATTATTTTTTAACTCCTTACTTTGCATTAAACATTGCACTAGTTCACAGATACAAGTACACAGAGCCATTCTATGCATTTTCAGACACATGGTGCTTCGTACCAAGTTTTCTTACATGGGTATTGGAAGGGCTGTAGGAACAGAAGGAAAGGTTATCCAAAGATTAATAACAGCAGGAAAACACTGACACTCGCGAGTTGGAGATGCAGAGACATAAATAATGTTTCCCGGAGCACTTATGCTGCGGGGCCCACAGCTGGTGCCGAGCTACCCAAGCACCGTGCGGTGCAGGAGCCTCCCTGCCCTCTCCTGCATCCACCCCCACCTCCCTGCTCCCCTAGCCGGAATGTCTGAGAAATGAGTAGCCAGCTTCTTCCCATTTTTCTTTCTCATTAGCTGAACCCAGCAGGAAATAGAGATTATAATGCAACAGCAGAACCAGCACACACCCGTCCTATCTTGTTTCTAAGAATACCCAGAACCCATGTTTTCGAATGAGTATCACTTGTAAAACACCACCCACGAGAAACACTTATAAATCCTTAACTGCTACCCCTCAAAAACCTCACCTCAAATTGTGAATCAGGGAGACTGACTTGAGCTTTGCCTCCTCTCTCCTTGGTGGTCCACCCCACAATAAAAGCTTTGTCACTTCTCAGAAACTGGTGCCATAGCATTGGCTTCTACGCACAGTGAGCAGCGTGCCCTTGCTCATAACAGCGGGAGTCTAGGAAATGTAGCCTGCAGGTTCCCAGGCTGCTACCACACAGGGATGAGCACCACAAGGTCATTGGGGCTCAGCCCAAAGCGGCAAATGACCCAGCACGGGGAGACCTAGTGCCTGTGGTCAGGGACGGAGTCATAGTGCAGTGGTGGCCCCGCGTGTCAGGGGTCTGAAGGCAAGTTCTGTTGTAATGAGCCCAGCGATAAGATGAAATGAAGTAGATAGACCCGGACTGAGTGTAGCAAACAAGCATAATGCATTGGGGGATCAGAGGAGGTAAAATGTAAATAGGAATTTAGACACAGAGAGAATCTAAGTCACCATCTGGGTAGGAGAATAGATTTCCAGGTAGAGGAAATGATGTCATTTGGGTTTTGTTTGTTTTGTTTTTAGGTGAGTCTAAAATGTAAATTTGAAAGACAGTTGTTTCTTGGATTGAACAGCATTCAATGAGCTTAATTTTTATTAGTAGAAATAAGAAATACACAGACAAGAAATTGAAGTGAGACTTGAGTTTCCTCAAAAGTGGTATCTCTTTTCAAAAACATCAATAAAGCATTCTAAAACACTTCCAAGAAAAACTAAAGACATTTCCCATGTTGTCCCGCCAATTTTCTTTCTTTATACTCTAAGAGATCACTGATTTCCTTCTCTGTCCTAAGTTTTAGGAAAGTTTACCTGAAGCAACACAGGAATTGGCTCGGTGGGAAGCAGCTAAATTCCCGAGATAGCATTTTAGAAGCGTAATCACCCAGGCAGAGCGACCTCCCAGGTGAGGAATGCACTGTGACACTCCCTCGCTTTTTCTCAGAGTGCTTCTAAGAGCATTATTGTGTCCAACGGGACGGAAATTGCTCAGGCCACTGGCTCAGGGTGAGAAACTGCTATGGGATTTAGATACTGGGAGAAATAACCTTGAGTCCAGTCTTGGCTATGAACACTGTAACCTTGGAAACTTTATCTGTAAAATAAGAAGGTCTGACTAGGTGATCTCAAATGCTCCTTTCAGCTCTGATAAGGCAAAATGTTTGGGAAATGCTTTAAAAGGTGTTTCAGTTGAACAAAGTGCATGAGAAAAGGCATTACCAAATGTGCTTTCTGTGTATTGGAAATATTCAAAATGTCAGTGCTGTCCTCTGCATTTTTATCTATTTCATTACTTTCAAATGAGGCTGAAAAAATATTGGGGGAGATGAACTTATTATAAATTAGACTTAGGGGTCTTAGAGAACTGTATTGCCAAAGAGTTGCCAGAAATGTACATCTTTGATCATGTTAGGACTTCCGTGAAATGTACATCTTCGATCATGTTAGGACTTCCGTGAGAAGCTACGTCAGAGAACTGCGCTTCTCCATTGCCCTGTCTTTTGTGGCAAGTGGGTATGGCAGGAAGGTACGGGGTTGCAATCACACCGACTGAATTCAGTGTCTGTGCCATCAGACACTTATCTCTGTGATGTTAGATAAATGTTAAACTAAAAATAAAAGGCCAAGTGAGAGGCATCATGCATTTATTTGAGATTCTAAAAAGAAGAGCTATTTGGAAAACACAGACTGAGGCAGAAGCCCAGTGTGCCAATTATGAGGTGAAAGCAAGTGGTACTTATGAGAAAGGGAAGGGGAACAGTTACATGGATAAAAGGAAGAAATTGTTCCATAGGTGCCAGTACTCTAACATAGTGATGCCAACTCTAAAGAATATCTTTACTTTTCAGTCTGGTAGCCACAACATCTGCCGTCTCGTTAGCCTCGCTAACAGCTGTTTCGGATGCAGCGCTGCTCTTGGCCCAGCCCAAAGGCTCTCTGCCCAGTTAGAACGTTCCAAAGGGTGAGTAAGACACGCATGGCAGCCCCTCTGGGAGGGCGGCCTGACTCCAGTTAGAGTGCCTCCCCTTGTGTCATTTTGTACACAAATAAATTACCTTCTCCGATCTCTAATTTCATTTTTATCAGCCACATGAAACAGGATTAATTATAATCTTTGGCTTATAGTTCCTTATCACCACAAGCTCCCACATGACACTCTAATTTAATTTTTAGTCCATTTCGTAATTTTGAAAAAAAAATGAGTATAAGATCATTAGTATAAGGAATACCCATGAATTAGCCCTAGTTTTACTTGTTTCTGATTATATGATAAAAGTCATGCTGCATGTCATCTTGCTTCTCGTTTTTCACTCAGTAGAATTTTCCTAGGAGTAATCTGTGTCTTCCTGGTGCCCTCAGATAGTGCAGTTCATTCATCTCATTGCTACCTATTGTGTGAATGAACTATAATTTGTTAAATATTAATTAGGTCATCTCCAGATTTTTTTAAATTGCAAACATGGCTGCTATGAATTATCATCTTTATGTCTCCTGGTGCAAAGCATAAAATTTTTTACTAGATATATAACTAGGGATGAAATTTCTGGGTGAATAAGTGTTCAAATTCATAAACTAATGTGAAACTAGCTTCAATTGGCACCTTAAATTGCTGTCCGTAATGAATAATAAATTCTACTGACCCACATCCCCTCACACACTGGGTCTTTTCCTAATTTTCTACCAATTGAAGGAGCACAACATAGTAGGTCATTCTGCATGTTTCTGATTATAGTGAATTTAAATTTTTCTTTGAATCTTTATTTATTGAACATAGATATGTTTCCTTTTTGAGAAAATGCAAGTTCATGTTTCTATCCACAATTTCAGTGGCACCATCTACAGACTATCCATCCTATTTTGCTGGTCAGTTTACAGACTCCTGCACCAGAGGCACACTGTATTAATCACCTCGGTTTTCAAGATCTTCATCTCCACATAGGAAAACTCTCCCCGCATTATCCACGTTCTTGTTCAGACACACCTTGTCTGTTAGGACCACTGAACTCCATACACACTTCAAAACCTGCTTGTCAAATTTTATGGAAAACTCTTCTATATTTTTATTGGAGAAGTCTCAGGTCAATAAATCAATTTAGAAAGAATAGACTGCCTCAGAAAATGTGTTTCCATCATGAGCATGGGATTCATATCCATTTATTAAAGTTTTCATTAATGTACGTCAGCAAAGCTTTAGAACCATCCATGTACAGGGCTTGCAAAACTTGTGTCAGATTTATTCTCAGATCCACTATAATTTTAGTTTTAAATTACATATTTTAAATATACACATACATGTGTCTTCTAATCATTGATGGTGTATAACAACTATTTACTTATGTGTATTGATCCTATATCCAACCTCATTGCTAAACTTCTCATATGAACCATTACTTCTCTGTCTCTGAAACGCCAAGGCACATGACTGTTATGTGGCTCCAGGAAGGAAAATTACTGACAACACACATTGTAACAAGTGTGTCTAAATGTTACTTCTCATCACTTCGTTTGTTAGGAAGACAGTAAATAAAAGAGAGGGACAAAGAGAAGATGATGAGAGAGAATCAGTTTTAATGTTATTTCAGTTTCAGTTTTTGTTATATTTTTGCATAGTTAGTTGCATAATGATTGTGCTCTTTGGGTTAGTGAAATACAAAGTAAATAATTGCATGACATTTATTTTAAAGCCAGGGAAAACAAAGGGCATATTCAAGAACCACAGTCACATTATAATGGTTTCCTCATTTGTTAAATATGTTACATGCAGAAATAACAGAAGATTGTTTGAATTTAATTTTATTCAGAAAACCAATGTTATTTTATACTTCGATTACACCTATATTATATACATTGAAAATTAAATCTCTTGATGCTTCTTTTTTAATGTTATTGATTATGCTATTACAGTTATCTCATTTCTCCCCCATCATTCCCCTCCACCCTGCACACCCCCTCCCACCCACATTCCCCCCCTTTAGTTCATGTCCATGTGTCATAAGTTCTTTAGCTTCTACTTTTCCCACACTATCCTTGTCCTCCCCCTATTTTCTACCCACCATCAATGCTATTTATTCTCTGTACCTTTTCCCCCTCTCTCCTCCTCCCACTCCCCTGTTGCTAACCCTCCATCTGATTTCCATTTCTGTGTTTCTGCTCCTGCTCCAATAGATTGTTTGCTTTTGTTTTAGGTGTGCTTGTTAATAACTGTGAATTTGCTGTCATTTTACTGTCATATTTTTTATCTTCTTTTTCTTAGGTAACTCCCTTTAACATTTCATATAATAAGGGCTTGGTGATGATGAACTCCTTTAACTTGACCTTATCTGAGAAGCACTTTATCTGCCCTTCCATTCTAAATGACAGCTTTGCTGGATAGAGCAATCTTGGATGTAGGTCCTTGCCTTTCAAGACTTCAAATACTTCTTTCCAGCCCCTTCTTGCCTGCAAGGTCTCTTTTGAGAAATCAGCTGACAGTCTGATGGGAACTCCTTTGTAGGTGACTGTGCCCTTATCCCTTGCTGCTTCTAGAATTCTCTCCTTCATTTTAATCTTGGGTAATGTAATTATGATGTGCCTTGGTGTGTTCCTCCTTGGGTCCAACTTCTTTGGGACTCTCTGAGCATCCTGGACTTCCTGGAAGTCTATTTCCTTTGCCAGATTGGGGAAGTTCTTTATTATTTGTTCAAATAAGTTTTCCACTGGTTGCTCTTCCTCTTCCCCTTCTGGTACCCCTATAATTCGGATGTTAGGACATTCCCGGAGGTCCCTAAGCCTCTCCTCATTTATTTGAATTCTTGTTTCTTCTTTGTTTTCTGTTTGGTTGTTTCTTCCTTCTGGTCCACTCCATTGATTTGAATCCCAGTTCTCCTCCCATCACTATTGGTTCCCTGTGCATTTTCCTTCATTTCACTTATTGTAGCCTCCATTTTTTCATCTAATTTGTGAGCAAAATCAACCAATTCTGTGAGCATCCTGATCATCAGGGCTTTGAACTGTGCATCTGATAGTTTGGCTATCTCTTCATTGCTTAGATGAATGGGCTCTGGGGCTTTGATTTGTTCTCTGGTTTGAGCCATTTTGGTTTGTTTGTTTTTTTTTTTTTTAATCTGGTCACGGCTGTTATGTAGTGAGGGGTGGAGCCTTAGGTGTTCCCCAGGGCGGGGCAGCCCAGTCGCTGGGTAGTGACGCTGTATGTGGGGGGTGGGGTCTGAGAGGGAACAATGGCGCTTGCTCTGCTCTCTCTCAGGTTCCAGTCCCTTCTGCCACTTCCTCTTCGCCTGGATTATCTGTGTGGGAATGTGGGACCACTTGGTCAGCCAGCCGCCTTACGTGGCCTCATTGGGTCTGCACAGTTGCCACCCTGTGCCCATTTATAGCTGCCGCCTGTGTGCCTGGTATCTGCTAGCCACTGCTGCCTGCACTCCTGGGTCCACACCTCCATTTTTCCTGCCGCAACTCCGCCCCTCTTACCAGTCTGGATGAATGGTTGTTGGACTTCCATACAGTTCAATTTTCTATCAGTTCTGGTTGTTTTCTTGTTTCTAAATCTTTGTTGTCCTTAATTTTGGTTGTGAGAGGAGGCCCAGTGTGTCCACCTACGCCACCGTCTTGGCCAGAAGTCCTCTTGATACTTCTTAAGCCCGTAAGACTTAACACCCACCTCCCTCCCTCCCTCCCTCCCTCCCTCCACCTTCCCTCCCATTTTTCCCTTTTTTCTTCCTTCCTTATTTTCTCCCTCATTCCCTTCATCCCTCCCTCCTCTTCCTTCTTCTCATCTTCTTATCTATGATAAATTTAAGACTCTTTGAACCCTGAATTAAACTTGAGGAATAATGTGTACATGGCTTTAGACAATGGCATGGAACATTAACTAGTTATTCATTTTTACTCTGGGTGTTAAAATAGTAATTTATGATGATATTACTTGGATGAGTGTGTGTACCTTTCACCAGCTCATATGCATAAGTATTCATATGCATATGAGTATTCATATTTATGTTATATTATATTCATATTTAAGTATTCATATTTAAATTTTATTGATTTTTTTTTAAAGAGAGGGAGGGAGGGAAGGAGGGAGAGACAGACAGACAGACATCAGTTTGTTATTCCACTTGTTTATGCATTCATTTATTGCTTCCTGTATGTGCCCTGACTGGAGATGGAACCCACAACCTTGGCATATCGGGACAATGCTCTAACCAACTGACCTACACTGGCCAGGGCCCAAACATTTAATGTCAGCTTGTGCTGCCCTGGCTGGTGTAGCTCAGTGGATTGAGCACAGGCCTGCAAACCAAAGGGTCACCAGTTTGATTCTCAGTCAGGGCACATGCCTCACTCACAGGCCATGTCCCCAGTAGGGGGCATGCAGGAGGCAACCACATACTGATGTTTCTCTCCCTTTCTCCTTCCCTTCCCCTCTCTCTAAAAATAAATAAATAAAATCTTTAATTTAAAAAAAATCTGTTTGTGATTCATTTCGTACTCTAATATTAAGAAAGAGATTTTGAGATTTTAAATGTTGTTTATACTATTAAGATTCAGCATCCTGAAATAGTCCTTATGACTCACTGTGTTCGTAAGTCAAACATTTAGGAAACTTTCTCAGCGTACATGCATGAAGACCATGCCTAGTGCTCTCTCAGCTGTGGAAGGACACCTACAATGAAAGACTTAAATGACCTCTCATTTGGATAGCTTTGCTTCAGTAGACTTAGAATGACTCCTATATTTGAAATTGTCCCTACATATGCATGAAAGGTGAATCTTCATATCAAAGAAGCTTACTTCATCACTTATGGGTTATAAATGGTCAAATGAGGTAACTTAAAGGTGAGCCAGTGAAAATTTCAACTCCCTAAATTTATTTTTCACAAATTGACTTTTTTCTATTGCCATCCACTTTCAATATCTGATCGCAAATGAGAGTTATTTCTTGGAGGCAAATAATAACAATTCTTAGTAAATAAAGCCCCACACACATAAAATAAAAAAGCATATTTTTATAGTAGTGAAATTCTATCAGATTATATTTAACAAAAATAATCCTACCATTTGAAAAATGTGTGAAATAGGAAACCACATTCATATCTAAATGTTGTCTTTCCTTCTACTACTAAATGTTTATTCCCAGTACCAGAGTCAATGATTTTTAAGAAGCCATGTCTCTGTACAATCAGTAAAGGACAATGCCTTCCTATGGACAAACATCTGTTTTTAAAGACCTAATACATGATTCTGGTACCACATAGAACTCTACAATTAATCTTTCCTCTTGGATTAGTAAAATGTAAATAATCATATTGCTTATGGTCAGTGAAATCAAAGAACATATGCAAGAAGGAAAGTTGTGACATGATGGCTTTATTATTTTAAAAGATATTTTATAATTTAAAAAAACATCATGAATTATGCCGTATTCCATCCACACAGGAAGTGCCAGTTAAAAGTACCACTGATTTAGAAGACACCATTGGATATATAGGCTGACCTAATGATCATCATTTTCAAATGCATGAAAATAAAGTTTGCTGCCACAGACCAAGCAAAGTATCAAGATTTAAGTTTTCTTAAAGGCAGAATTAAATTCGTTACTTTATTCCTTACATGAACAACAACAACAAAAATATAGTATTTGATGCCCCTTTCCCATCTCCTTAAGAGAGGAATTTTTTGTGACTAACTGTACTTGGTAGCTAGCTTAATTTGGATAAACTTTAAAGGAGAAAACCTGAGAAAAGCCCATGTTGCCTTTCATATAATTATCTTTGTATATTAGTTCAATAAATATGTGCTATTTCAAGGTTTATTAATCAAGATTATTGTCTTAAAGGTAATTCCAATATAGTCTAGAGTCCCTAACAAATAATTGGATTGCATAAGGATGAGCTCAAGAGGTCTGATTTCCTGGTCATGAGTACATTTAATGGGTATTGGTTTTTCCTTCTCTGGGAATTGATAGAAATGTTTGTAGATCTGATCTAAGTTTGACCAAATAGACCTTACAACCCCATTCACATCCAAGTTTCTAGATTCTTGGGATTTGAATAAAAGTTTAACTTTACAAGGATGTATGTTCTTGATTACTTTTGAGGAAAATGATGAGAAATTATCTTAAAGGAAATAACATTGGTTACTCTGGGGTAAAAGTTAAAATGAAGTTAATTTATTTTACATTGTTCCTAGTTTTATCTGATCTTACTTTAATTTAAAATTAACTTAATCTATTTGGACATGTGGTGCTCAATGAACTTGAAACAACCACCTAAGCCATGTGTAAATGCAAGATTTGCCAAACCCCAGCCCATGATTTCCTTGTAAGATGCACGACCTTTCTGAAAAGTGTTCAGCAAGAGGCATCCTGGCCAAGACGAAGTCCACTGCCAACAGCAGTGCCTGAATCACAAACACCAGCTTAGTGCATCGTGTGTCCTCTTCTCATCCAGTGATCTCACAGTTAGTTTGTAAGAACAAAATATTACAGCATAACAGCTCAGGGATACTTAATTTCTTTTAAAAAAGTGAATAAAGCTTTAGTAGTTGTAATCTTTTAAATAATTTTTACATTCATTACATTAATAAAGGTATTTCACGAAAAAGTGAAATTTTGCTAAAAGGTTTACAATAAAACAATAGCAGTCTCCTACTTCAAGTATCTCCTCTATTTATAAACTGTGTTACCAAGGTCAAGTCATCTGATATATTTCTGCTCCCTTTTTCCATCTATAAATTGAGATATTAAAAAGTTCCTACCTCACAGAGTTTTTGTGAGCAGATATATATATAAATATTATGCATAATACCACAGAATATATGCACAAAATAAATGTTAGTCATTAATATTATTACCCCCTTTCCCTGTCCTAATTCTCATGGCAGTCCCCCAAATCCTTCCCCTGGCATTTACCTCCATATTTTAAAAAGTGACATAACTTCTATACATTATTTATTTGTTTTTGACTCTGATAGATAATAATTTTGTACATCCTCACCATCTTGCAAGGCCTCTCAAATTATCTATATGAAGTTGATATTTCATCATTTTACTTAAATCAAGACTCAACCATGTTTACATTTTCATGATATCAGGAACTTCGGACATGAGTAATAGTGAAGTCAACAACAGTGATTTAAATAGAGAGAGCTTCTATTTTTGTCTAACAAGAATTTTGGTGGTGGATGGTGGATTCCTGCTACCTTCCTTATTTTGCTTTGTAGTCTTACAGTTGTCAAAGCACATTGAAGGATGGCTGACTCAGCCCCAGGCAACAGGACCACATCAGAAGCAGAAAGCAGAAGCTGGCCAGTGTCGCAAAATCCTTTCATCTCTGTGGACTGCTCTTATTAGGAAGAGAAATAACTTTATAGTTAGTTACCTGGTACAGTTTCTCTGCATCTCACTGCCCAGCCCTGAATCCTATGGCAACTCCCAACTCCAAGGCAGGCTGGGCAAGCACCATCTTACTCAAAAGAATGGCATTGCTTTAATCGGTTTGGACCGAAGTATCCCGAACTTCCTTAGTTCACAGCACCACTGGCATTCTTGTGATTATTTTCCCAGTTGCTCCTAGGAAAAAGAACTACCAAGTAATCCCCCTTTAAGTAGCTGGGACCAAAGAATGTATTATGTACTTATATCTTTAATATCTCACTGGCCATTTAAGTAAGTACCATATATCAATTTTCAAAATAATAATTTTAATAAAAAGAAGTGTGTACCTCTCAGGTATCATACAACTTCTCATTTTAAAGTAGATTAGACACCAACACCCTCATGTCCTTTTCCAGATTGATCTCCATGCAGTACTTCACAAAGATATGACGTCCTGGAAAGGAAGGCAGTTGGGATGAAAGGTGAAACCAGGAACTGTCTTGAACTCGCTCAAGAAACTAAATTCCCATGACCCGGAAGAGGACTGAGCCCCTGAATGCGCAGTGGAGGAAGATTTTCTTTGGAATAAGTGTTCTTTAACAGAATTTCAGCCATTTTTTTCTCTTTTTAGCTCTGTGCTTGATGTCCACCAGCTGGGATGGGTACTGGAACCCCTGAGCACTGAGCTCAGAGTTCCTCTGGGGCTGATGGTTTGACTGCTCATTCACAGAAGGTTCTGGGTTCAGAATTCCCTGCTTTCTATTGTATATTAGTTATCATTCTTCAGTTGTGTTCTGATTCCCAATGAAGCTATTGATTTCTTTAATCAATAGTGGACTCTCAGAACTCTGTTTTCCAAGTGTGTTGATTATTTTTAAAATCACATTTTTATCTATGCAGTGCAGTTGGAGAAAGAAAACAACAGGGTGGTCAATGCAACATTTTCAACTAGAAGTCCACAGTGAATTTTGCACATGACTTAACCTTAACAAGATGAGTGATAAAAGGAGAAAATTCCAGGCATTACTCCATATGAAAAATGTGCTATCGTTAAATACACAGCCATCCATTATCTATACCAGACTGAGAGTTGTATATTTTGAACATCCCTTTGATGCCCAGGTACCTAATATTTCAGGATGTCATAGCATTCACCCAATCACTACCCCCACACCCACCAACACTGCCTGAATCAGTGCAGAAATGTGGAAAACAAGCCATCGCCTAATCCAAATGCCCCTTCGCCTTTTCACAGTGACTCAGTCTCTATGTGGATATAGAACACAGTAAGTTTTACACCAGATATTAGTTCCAGGTAACTGGCATTGGCCAATAGATTTGAATTTGGGTTTTATCAGTCTCCAATTCAGCAATGTTTTTGCATTATAAAAAAATAGTCTTTTAAAGATATCTTTATACTCTTATATCCTATTGTCTATTTTCTATTCCTGGATAACATTTTTGAAGACAAAAGTATTTTTTATTCTTATTAAGGAATGAGGTAGGTTATGCTAGGAAAGAAAAGAATATATATATACCCAGATTTAGTTATAGATTAAATGTTATCAGATTCAAAAAGTTCCTTCATCATTCCCCTCCTTAGCTCCCTGAAAGACTATGAAAGAGTTGTTTCTTTGAAATTTTTGATGCCCAGAATTTTCACATTTGTAAACACGCAACTGGGTCTCAGTACTGGGCCTGGATTCAAAGTTAGAAGTTACAACTTTATCTACTTTAGATGAAAGTGTACAGAAAGAGTTGTTTCCTTTTATCTTTACACAGAACCTGTGTTAAGTTTAGAGTGATAAAGGAATAAAATGGCTCAATGTATCTGTTTCTTTGTTTCCAATACGAGGTTATGCTAGCAGGTGGGTTATGAAGACACCTCTGCACTTAGTCATCAGCGCATTTGGAAAATACAATTTCTGGTATTTAAGCAACTTCAAAAAACTTGAATTATTAGTATTTAAAATGAGAAGTTGTTTTCAGATGAAACAGCAGGAGAAAAGATGGATGGATTTTATTTTTATTGGAGAAGTCAGTCATTAGATCTTAACCTTAAAGCTTCCTTTCAAATTATTTGTTCTCTTCAGACAGCAGTTCATATTAAAAAAAAATAATTTCCAATTGAGTAGCTTCGAGAAAGCCACGCACAGGTTTTTAAACCCAAAGCATTCACACACACACACACACAGTTGTTTTGCAAATTTTCCCAATGAAAGTAGGACTGCCATGTGTGAAAAAGTACTTGCACTTTACTTAGCTGCCTCAATATCCTATATAACATTTTTGTTTCCGATGCATATTAGCCCTTTCCATACTGATTCAACTCTTGCTTGATGTTGGAAACTTTTGAAGGCATAAACCATGATTTTTCTTAGCAAATAACACTGCAGCATTGGCAACATCTGTAATAAACCCTTAAGAAATATATGCAAAAATATTTTTCAAAATAAGGGATCTTGGTTGCAACAAAAGAAACTGATACTGGTCACTATAAGCAAGAAGGAGATAGAGCAGAAAGATACGGCCAATTCATGGGATTCTCAAGGACTTGGGTTAGAAATTGCACGGAAGCCAAGGCAGCCCCAAGGAGCCAAGAGCTAGGACCAGCTCTCTCTGTCTTTGACTCACCAACACCTGGCCTGAGTGGGGAGCGAGTAAACAGCCAAATCTCAGATGCATGCCCACACACTGTTTGCCAGGGAGTGTAGAAGGCAGGAAGCCCTCTGCTTCTCTCCAGTCAACCCACAGCCCACACCCAAACCAGGATGGAGGTAAATTCTGAGTAGGCAAAAAACTATACATTTGATTGCCCAATAACTTCACACATAACTTATCCCACATCACGTTTCCAATCAAGAATGTTCTCCTGAACATAATGGAATATAATTTTAAAAACAAAATTGAGCATATCTCTCCTCCAGGGAAAGCAAGGTCACATCAGTCCAGGATCACTGGGTTATGTCCATCACTCCTCTGAAATCATTAAGACTGATCTCATTTTCTGTCATTAGGATACTAAAGTGCATGAGTTAATTAAGTTTTCAATAAAGGATGATTCATATATCTTAGGTTTCCTCTCTGTTCAATAATTGTTTACAGAAACCTAGATTTCTTAGTTTATTTGTATTTAAAATATCTCAATTTTCTAATTTCGGAAAAAAAATCAACACTTGATATAAGTACCATCCTCTATTAAGTTGTTTTTGCTGAATATATCTGCTTGTAAAAATCCCATTTTGTTACTTTTTTGCAAATGAGAAAACAAGTGCTTACAATTTTATTTGCATTGTCTTCTGAATAGAATCTTCAGCAAAAGTAAACATAGTTCTTTATATGCTTAGTTCTAAAAATAGGTGCAATGCTCTTACATTGTTCCTAAATTTTGATTAGACAGAATGTATTTATGGAAAGAGGAGCTCCGCTTTCTTATTCCTTAGTGCCCTTTCAAACTGTACTGTTCTTTGAAGCCATGAATTCATAAGCCCTCAACATTTAGAAAATAATAAGTTGGACTGGAATGCACTATTAATAAAACAACTTTTATGAATTCTCCAGAAACTCCCTGGCCTAGAAGATGCTCAAAATAGCACCACAGTTATATTTCTTTAGGATGCAAATAATCTTTCCAAAGAATTCTTCATATAGAAAAATTAGGATTTTAAAACTTTTTAAAAATTAAAAATCCATAGATTATATGAGAATTTATATATAATAAACATAAAGATTGTTTAATAGATTCTATTTCACTAAAAGCTCTTAGACAAATCTAAAGTCTATTTAAAATCTGTTCTGATGAGTAGAACTTAATTAAATAGTCCCAATTGTACAGATTTAAAATTTTGAATGTCTACCCAATTCATTTTTATATGTATATTTCAGCTGACTTATACACAGAATAAAAATAATACAGCTCTTATAAGGATTGATGAAAATAATGCACATGAAGTTATCGACATACAGTTTTAATATTAACAGTGGTAGTGATCATAACGCTTTTATTGCACTTACTGCCTTGAGAAATAAATATGCTCTTCTTTGAGATTTTTTAATCTGAAAAACTGTCATACACCATGGCTTTTATAACAGCCTCTGGTATGGATGATTTTCAGTTTTAACAGCACATGTTCAAAACTGGCTAATACACAACCACAAAGGTATTCTTAAAGTTATGCCAAATTGACTGATATGCTTCTTGTTTATACATAGCAATCAGAGCAAGCGCTTTATGAGTTTGAACATATGGGGAAAATTTAGCAAACGAACTTTTTATCTTAAAAGTTAATAGATTCTCCACATGTAGCAATACATTAGTGAAGCTATTATCTGGGAAAGATTAAAGAATAAAGACAAATAAATGGAACTTGGAGGGTGGCGAGAGTTCTTATCAGAAAATGTGCACAGCGACATGCTTCAGGGCTGAGAAAAAGTAACCAGGCAGCGTCTCCTGTGAGGTTCCTCATTGTGGATCTTGTCCGGTTTTTCTCAAAATGCCAACATGGCTTATTATATTCACCTGTTAAAACACAGATAGTGGGCTGCCACCCCAAGATTCTGGCTGGTAGGTTTTGGCAAGGCCTCAAATGTTGCATTTCTGACAAATTCCCTGATGCTGCTACTACAGCTGGTTAGAGGCCTCCACTTTGAGAACCACTGGTCTAGTGTATAAGAGATGGGCAGCCTATTACTTCATTCTCCTGCTTGATAAGAAATCTAAAACATGTTTTGGGAATAATATATATGACTGATGCTGGTCATGTTTTCCCAGATTTTTCAAGTTATGAACAGTGAGCTATTTAAGTTTAATTACCATATTTTGCCATGTATAATGTCCAATGTCCACCCACAGTTTTGTGCACATTACACATGGGATTCTCATATCATTACACTTAACACATGATATGCATCCTTATTTTTTACTCAAAAATTTGGGCAAAAAAGTGTGCATCATACATGGCAAAATATGGGTACTACATATATTTACAAGATTTAAATTATCTCATATCCTGAGAATTGCACGTATCCTATGAGGTGTATCCAGAAGGTATCCAGCCATGCAATATGAAAAATAGAGACACTCACTGAAGATGATACAAGATAAAAGAAACACTGTATGTAGGACAATGGTGCCTCAATGGGCACCTTGGGACTTCACACAGTCATATTCTCCTGAATTTCACTGATGATCTGAAATCTCTTCCCTTTCAAAGGTGATTTTAGTTTGGGGAAAAGCCAGAAGTTACAGGGCATCAAGTCTGTGCTGGGTGATTTCATGTTTCGCAAAAAAACTCTGCACGAGACATGATGCATGAGCGGGAGTGTTGTTGTGATGAAGCTGCCAATCACCTGTTTCCCATAGCTGTGGCCTTCTGAATCATCTGAATAGTTTCCGCAGGGGAATGTTCAAGCTTAATGCAAAATCTGATGTAGATTTGTTGCTCTACTCACTCAGTCATTTTGAATGTGAAAGCCACATGGTACACATGCTCACCCAATGGTGTCTACCGCCCACTGACTAGGAGAGTGAAGTTCACACACGTGCATTCCAGTCCACTCTCCTTGGCTGCCAGGTTACATTGATGTCTTGTAAACTGTTCTTGTTATATTAACAATGGCTGGATGTTTTCAGGACAGACCTTGTACAGCTCTATCCAATACCAAATTTAAAAACACTTAAACATAAATTAGATGCCATAAGTATTTTTGTCCCTGGCCAGTAAGACTACAGAACATTTCTTATATTGGTACAAATTAAATAACAATGAGACACCATTTTTTCCATTTGAGAAAGGCAATAACTGAAATGCTTTATAATGTCCTACACCCTGTTGGTGAAAGTTGAAGGCGAGGCCACCCTGAAAGGATGATTCCTGGGTTTGCCTAGCTGGTGAGGTTTGGAGACATTATCATAGTTTCTTGAATTAAAATACAACTATAAAATGTTATGTAAGTAGTAAAAACCCCTTGTAATGTTTTAAAAACTAGTTAAACAGATTTAAATTTTAATTGTTTCTTTTGTGAATTCAAAAAAAGTGAAGGAATTAGTCAAGGAACATATATGCAGGGCCCATGGGTGTGGACAATGGGGTGGGGACTGACTATGGAAGCGGGGGGAGCCTGGGTGGAGAGAGGGCAAAGGGGGAAATAATTGGAACAACTGCAAAACATAAAAATTAAAAAATTAAAAATAATGCAAAAAAATCCTTTATCCTACAGTTAAGTTTATTAACTTTGTAAACAGCATGTTTAATAAATTGATGGTGGCAGATGGTAAAGCAGCAGAGGAGGAGAAATGGCCCACACAGACGGCAGAACGACCCAGAGAAGGGGACGTTGATTCTGGAGCGGAGGACTCACGGTTCCGTCCACTTGGGCCGTGTGACTCGAACGCCAGCCCTGAACACCTTCTCCTTATAGAAATATCCCTTCACTGCTTAACTGCTCCAGCCGTCCCCACGCCTCCAACAGTCCTGACCACACGGGTTAAGGCTGCTTCTGAGCTAGCTGATGTGGCTATGTTCTCATATTTTTAAGGAATTATATACAGAGGAAGCAGAGTCCAAATAAAATATGTGTAGTATTTAACAGGGGACACCGAACAAAAGGCTCTGCCCAATTTTCGGTCATTTCCTTTATTTCCTTGAACAAATATCCTTTACTCATAGAAGTTCTTCTATAGCAACATGAAATAATCTTTCCTCAACGTCATCAGCGATTATACAAACATGCATATATGTATCAAAACATATTTGGAGATAAAAAAATTAAAAAATTATGGTGAAAATTAATATCAAAATCTCCATTGTTATACTTCTTGAAATATGTCAAGGGAATTAGCATTTTCTAAGAGTTCATTTTCTTGATATTTATATCATATGAAAATATTAGGTGGACTAATCATATTTCACAGTAAGGAGGTTAACCAAGGCTGTGAAATAGTAAAGAAATTAATCCACATTTAGGACAAGGTTAACCTGTTCTATAAGCCTCTGGAAACCACTTAACAGAAATGGCATAATCTTGTGTAACAGCAGATAGACTGAATACTACAGAAGTTTGCTGACTTAGCATTTAATTCTTACACAGTGATTATTGGGAAAAGAAGTTCCATCAGAAAATAAAATTAACATCACTACAATATTTAGATTTTTCAAATCTCTGGTGAGAAGATAATTCAATGGAGATGGTAGATAAAAGTGCGTATTACATATGCATAAGTGTATTGTGTATACAAACGTGTTGTAAGACACACACACACACATCCTCCGGTGATACAATAAAGCCTTATTCTTTAACCATACAGATATATCTCTTTTCAGAATTCCAGTTGACTCAACTCTGCTGTTTTCAGGAGGAGAAAACAGACCGACAGATGAAATACGTGGCTATTTCTTTTTCATCAGTCCTAAGCTTGTGCAAACTGTCTTTCTAATTTTCTGTTTTCTATTGTCACAAAACAGGGATCCCTTAGTAAAATCTTGGTATCTGTGACATAGCCTTCCCCAACTCTGGTATGTCTTCTAAATTGTTAAGCTTTCCATAATTTTAATAAAAATATTTTTTCTATAGTAAAAATCAACTTACAGTACAAAAACAGAACATAAGAAAGTCAGAATCTCTCCTTTTTAGAAACTACTGTTTCTTGCCCTTAAGTTTTAATGACTTCAGTGCAGGTCCTTCCCTTTCTCCACAATGGCTGGAGCTCTTTCGGAAATGGAGATAGACGAGAAATTTCAGCACCTCAGAAACTACAGGTGACTCCTCTTTGGTTGCACAATGTTATTCAAACTCCTTATCAAGGACACAGCTTGAGGACACAGGCTGATGCAACTTCTAGGTGCAGCCTCTGCGCACACAATATAATTCTCTCACCCGCCAGCATCCGCGCAGTCCCTGTGCCATCCACTGTCTACACTCCCTTTGTGGCCCTCCCCCCAGGGACCCACCTCCTTCATCATCCACCCTGAGGCCATCTGTTTACAGTGCGGCCTTTCTTCTCTGACGACGTTGACAAGAGCCAGCTGGAGCTCCAGGATCACAGACCTTCCTAGAGGAGCACAGCACCCTCACTGCACAGCCTTGTCCTTAATTCCTCAGCTTGCTGCTGGGAGAAACGCTGAATATGAGGAACAAACTTCATTGACGGTTTAAGGAAGTCTAGAAGAAATTACAATCTAGCAAAGGAAACCAGACCGTTTTCAGGAGGAGAAAAAATAACCAAGACTTCTAAATGTGTCCCCAGAAATGACCCCCATTGCGAATTCTAATCAACTATCTCCATATCACTGAATGCTCTGCTTCTGCTTAGATTAAAACCAAGTTTTGAAAGCCCCACAGACTTCATTCCTCTTTAGGAAAATTCACCTCCGGCTGACGGCGGTGGATGTAATCCCAGTATTCACCTCCATTCCCACCCCCAGCCAGGACAGCCTGATAGACACAACAGTCCAGCAGCAGGTATGATTTCAAAAGTCAGGCCACACTTGGACTAGGACAGGACAATGCAGGGTTTGCCTCGGCTGTCCAAGTCCTGTAGGACGGTTCAGAGCAAGCTCCACACTACATCATTCTCTTTGAGCCCTTTGCACATGAGAGGGGAAGACATGACTCACTTTTCTTCCTGCAGTATCCTCGGCGTTTTCTCGTAGAGCACTCTGGACAGAACACACACACACACGGGAACAGGGACGCTTACATTTGCCTTGTGCATTCACTCAATAGACATCTTTGAAACCTCCTGTTTCAGCCACTGTGGCCAGAAATGTTTTCAGTGGTAAACAAAGCAGATTTGGAGCTTACAGTCAGGTAAAGCAGGACAAATCATGTCAAACACAAATCTTTAACTGCATGGTGTCATCAGCAGAGCGAAGGGACACTGTAAAACATTTTTTACATTGTCCACCTAGGGGACCCGACCCAGTCTTGGAGTCAGAGAAGGTGCCCCTGAGAATGTGACTCACTTTTTATCTGAACCATAAGTATTGAGCAGGTGAAAGAGGAAAACTTGTGACCACAGGAAACATCTCTTAAGGCTCAGAATTACTTCAAAGTGCCCCAGGCTGTGTAAGATGGCTCCAGCCAAACCCATCACTGTACAAAATGTAATTCCTGTAATATCCTCTGTGACTGTGCACCAGCAAAACCATACTCTTACATGGAGGGTGGCATTTTTTTAGTCCAAATCTGACTAGATTTGAAAGTAAATATATACATTTATCTTATATTTGAAAGGCTCTTTCAGCATTTTAACATCAGCCAATGCTGAAGTTATCTTTGGAGCCATTTTCCTTTGATTACACAAGCCTCAACGGCACTTCATCTTCTGGCAAATAATAGACTGATTATATACATTTGCTTTAACATTCCAATATTGCTGAGAAAGAGCATATCTATAAATATACAGTGATAATTGATGGTCAAAATACCAGTCGGAGTTTGAGCTCATTGAACAATTTTAGCCTCAAAAAAGAGAACAAGTTAAAATTGTTCTAAGCTTGTATTGCTTCTAAAGATTCTTTATACACGTACACACACACACACACACACACACACACACACACACTACGATTTCTGAGCAGGCTCTGGTGATACTTTTATATTCATAATATGCCTCTCTTCTTGAGTAGCCAAAATACAACCATTATATTTTTAACCTATTAATTCAGTCATGTTTGATCCAATGCATATGTAAAAATGGAAAATTCAAAAAGTAATCGAAAGAGTACAAATGGCTATCAAGTAAAAAAAATAAAATAAAATCTCTCTTTTGACTCCCAATTCCCAATCTGATCAGCAGAGGCTTCATACAATGAAAGTTCCTTTTTTTTCATCCTAAACAATACTATCTTACATCTCTTCCCAAATAAGCGCCAGAGTGTGCCATAATGTGCCACAGTGGGCGAAAGTGGGCCACAGTGGGCCGCTCCCGAGCATTTAACCATATTTAAGCAAGTCTATGTTGATGACCATTCAGGTCTTTCTCTTTCTGTTTCCATCACAGACACCATAGTACTAGACACAAACCCTGTTGTAAAGTGTATAAACACTTCCGTAAATATATAACTTGGTGTACTTAGCAGACATACTAGTATTCTCCAAATATTTAACTTTCTCCCCAGTACGATTAGGCAATAATACCATGTGGTCATGTGTCCAACGAAATGCCTAGTACAAAGGCACCATTTTATCCTCCTGGTTCTTCCTGCCCTGCCTCGCTGACTGGAGTCCGAGCGTTCCAGGCTGTGGAGTCTCCGTCAGACTTGTTGCGTGAACCAGAGCCTTTCTCAGCAACCCAGTCCTCACTTGTGTTGGGCTTCCCGCAAGAGTGAGAAATAACTTACTATCAAGAAAAGTTTTCATCTTTGCCATGATGTTTTCTCCATGGGATTTGGGTACCTAGTAGACAGACTATAAATATAATTGCACCCCTGTATTTCATAGTTTTGAGCCATCATATAAATGATCTCCACTTAATTTGCTGATGAGGACAATTTATGCTCAAATTAAAAATCATAAGATTTTTTTAATAAGGTTTTTACCAAATAAAACTGTTATTTAAAATCTTACATGCATGGCCCTGGCTGGTGCAGCTCAGTGGATTGAGTGCTGGCCTGTGAACCACAAGGTTGCCAGTTCCATTCCCAGTCAGGGCACATGCCTGGGTTGCAGGCCAGGTCCCCAGTAGGGGGTGCAGGAGAGGCAACCACACATTATGTTTCTCTCCCTCTCTTTCTCCCACCCTTCCCCTCTGTCTAAAAATAAGTAATTTTTTTAAAAAATAAAAAATAAAATCTTGTATGTGTGCATGTATGCATGTACATATGTGTATGTGTGTGCGTATTTCAACTATAGTCATTATAAAGCATCAGGTTTTATCTTTAATTTTGCTGTATAATATTATTTGTCTTACTTGCTCCACTCTCACCTCCTCTTTCTTCCAGCCTGTGGATTGATACTTGAACTTGACCCACAGTCTTTCTTCAACTTACCTGAAGTCAAGAGATTGTCTGCCTCCATGGGTAGCTGAGGTCACCTGTACCTTGATTTCAACTACCTATCCCAATACTCTGTTGAAATTCTATGAGCACCAGCAGTGACTTAAATGATATGAACACTGTTAACATGTGACACGTGTGAGATTATGCATAGCACACATATTATAATGTGCCCAGTATTTTTGCCATAAGCAACTTTGCTGCAAGCATTTTCACTGCAAACATTTTCCCAGCGTAACAAATAAGAACACCTAGCACAGTATCATACCTCACTTCTGCAGAGAAGTGTCCCCACCACAAACCTTGCCTTCAGAGCTCACATCACAACTGTTCATTTCATATTTGCTTGTGTGACTGTCTCTAAGCTTCATTCACTTCTTGACTTCAGCCCAAACCCTTGGAATAGCATCCAGCTCATTCAATTTGCTCAACAAACATTTTTTGAATATTGTATTTTGTTTAATTTTAATGATGGGCGCTTTTATAATTAACATAATGATACTTGAAGCAAATTTGCACAAAAAAAAAAAAACCTTGGAGCATGAATCATAATTGAGAAATCATTAATGACCCTTCTGATTTTCCTTGATACTGACTGCAATGAAGTTTTATTTCACATATTTTGTAAAATATTTTAGATGTGTTATGATTTTTATGTAATCATATGTACCTGTACACCCTGATAACAATCCAATATGTGTGTGCGGTTTTCATGGGGCAGTTCTGCCCACCTCCCCAGGGGACATTAGCAAGCAATGTCTGAAGATGTTTTTGCTGGTCGTGCCCCAGGCACAGGGATTACTGGCTTCTAGTGCGTAAAGGTCAGCAACACTGCTAGCAATCCTGCAATGCCCAGGACAGCACTTCCCCACCCCTGCCCCTAAAAGAGAATTACGCAGCCCAAATGTTAATAGTGCTAAGACTGAGAAATCTTGACTTAACCTATGACCTTTAAATTTTAAATGTAGAAAGAATGTAATGCTTTTGTTTCCTGAGCTAACATGTGATATATGTCATTATTCAGAACTAATGCATTGGTTCCTTTCGTTGGAAGTGAAATGTTTAGTTTCATCAAACCGTGGCACTTATCCTTGAAAATGGAGGAAAGATAAGCAAGTTGATTTACAGTGTGTCTCTCTGGGCTGGACTTCCGTCTATCAACATTTTTATCTTGACAGACCAAAGTAAGTCTACATGATGTGCAGGACATGGAGAACCCCATGCCCAAAGCTAGAGAGTCAGCTGTTACAAGACGGTGAATGTAAACTAATGCCTAATTCCCAAGTCTACTGTAAAATCTGCCTCTATAAAACCTTGTTCTCAGTGTGCTTACGAAAGGGCTCGCTCATCTTGTGCATTAGCAGCAAGCATTAATTCCCTTGAGTGCCCAGAATGGACAACGTGAAAGATAAAGTTGTGTTTTCCTTTGCCCAGGGGAGACGATCATCCTTACGATGCTCTAAGCTACTCGATTAGCCTTTTAGGAGGGAACAAAGTAAGCTGCTCTACGAGTGCCTCAAGCGGCAACTCCTTTAAAACACATTTACCTGGAACACTTTGAACACTGAGTTTTACCATTCCTTCCCAGCCTTAGAGAGTTTAATAATTTATAGGTCTGCACATTGACCATAGAAATATTTTGTCATTGATGTTTCCATTAAACTGTATTTGCTTGAAGTCAGCATGGGGTTGAAATTCTTTCCAGCAAATACTCTGATTTCTTCCACTCATTTATCAAGGATGCTTATTGACAAGTTTATGGGAATAGAATCCTGCCTTTGGACATCATTTTTACAAGACAGAAACAATCACAACATTGAATAAGAGTCTTTGTGAAGATAAAAAAAAAACTTGCACATCAATAAAATATATATTTCTCATCATCATTTCCTTCCTTTTACACAGTAGAAAATTTTCTACTCAACTTATCCTTGAGTTCACATAAGCATCTTTAGAGAAGCAAGAATTCACACCCCACCTGGTAACTTGCTCCAGCCTTTGACTGAGGGCTAATGACCAGGGTAGAGGGAGTGGAGGAGGGAAGTTTGAGTTTTCTCAGACTCTCGGAATTCAAAGCAGTGCTTACTTAATGGTCTTATTTGCATCTTCCTCTTCTCTCACGTGAAATGATAGGAATGTCACGATAAATTGAAGACAGTGGGTTTTCAGCTAGCTGCTTGATCAGAATATAGGACATTAGATGGGTATTTATGGAGCTTTACTATGTGTTTAATTATGAACTCCATGGGTGGAGGGTAAATCACAAAAAGGAGCATGGTTCAGTGCGAGGAATGCAATGATATATCATAAATGATCAGTGATAAGTGACCCGGTGCTACAGGGAGGAGGTGCCATTTCAGCGGGTACTTGAACAAAGGAGGCAGAAATGGGAGAGGATGGCAGTCCTTTCAGTAAGGACCACATGAAGGGGAGAAGCAGTCCAGGTACGGGAAAGGGGGTCCAGTCTTACTCTAGAGTCTCCCTGACCACAGAGATTCTCCCTACGCTAGAAATAAAATATACCACATATATAATTTTAAATTTCCCAGTAGTCATATTATAAGAAATAATATAAAACAAATAAAATTCACTTTGATATTTAATCCAATATATCTCAAACATTATCATTTTAACAAGCAAAAAATATATAAATTATGAGATATTTTACTTTATTTTTTATGATATCAAGTTTCCAAAATTCAATGTGTATTTGACAATTTGGACTGGGCACATTTCAAGTGCTCCTCAGTCTCATGCGTCTAGTAGCTACCATATTGGACAGCGCAGCTCTAGAGTCCTAAATAAAGTTCCCCAAGCTGTGGGGAGCCAGGAGTAAGCTGAACTATGTGGAGGAGCGACATGCATTTCCCCGTTGTGCCCTCTTCCTGCACTGGAATGTGCAAGATGGAAAAGAGATGTATCCCTGCTTTGTATATATTCCTGGATTGTGTGTAACTCACTCGGCTCGCAGTGAGAGTGTGGATAAGGCACTGTGCCACCCTCTCTTCTGTGACTACAGTTACCTTTAGGCAGTAAAGGCCTGAGCATTTTCGGAGCCAGTGGAAAGAGGCCTTGGGAAGGAAGGACTATGTGTTAGGGGTTTCAGTGTTTGGCACAGGAGAACTCTAGTGAATTCTGGCTCAGTAAATGTGACAGAGATCTACAAGGAAAAAACAATTCGGAACAAAGACAGGAGATTAAAGACTGGTGTGAAATATTTACACGCGTACATTTGTTTGAATGTGATATAATTTGTATTCAAATATAAAATGTGCAACTGAAACACTGTGAATATAAGCATTGATATTTTAAAATATATAAACATCCAACCAAGTCAACCTTAATGTTGTTCCCTTCATTTCATTAAACTTTAGACAGTTCTTTTCATGATTATAGGCCCTGGCTTTCTTACACTTAGAGGCTGCATTTTGGAACACTTGCCATTGTAAATTCTTCCTCTGACCCTTTGAAATGTGTGTTAATCTTCTCTGAGCCTCCTGCTGGTTTTATAACTCAGGAAATGTTTTCTCAAGGACCTGGGAACCATCTCTTCAAAGTAAACATCTAAGGAGATAGCACCCCTATTTGCCCAGTTTCTGTGGGAAACAAGAGTCTAACTTTAATGGTCACCAATTAGCAAACACAATGGCTCATCACAGAGAAAAACATTTGCAAACTCAGGTTTAATTTGATGCACTCAAAACATCCCATTGATTAGCCTCAGCTAATGTCCTCCAATAGTTTTCCACTAGCTCACCAGCACTCAACATCCCTTCCCTGTTTTGATTCGGAGGAGGTAAGCTGTCTCTCTCTCCTACTGCAGTAGCCTGGAAGAAGTCCTCCTTCCCTGTTTAACTCTGTCCAGTTCAACTTTTGCCTTGACACGATTTGTTAATGTAAGTTTTCATAATTCCAAAAATAATGTAGAAAATAAAGCTAAATAATAAACATGAGGAGTAAGAGAAAAAGAAAAAGTAAAAAACCAAGATAAGGACTCATGGCCTTGGAAAGTCTAGAAGAGGTGGCCAAAAGAAAAAAATAATCAGGTGTTCACAGGGAAAAGATGAGGCAGGAGTTTATGACCTAACCTGGGGCAACGGTATTTATGTGGGGAAAAATGAATTTCCAAATATTCCCTGGAAGTGTACAACCGTATCTATAAACTAAGATGGTCCAGGCATATCACTCATTTTTATCTGTCTAGATAGGGTCTCTTTCAGTTTTTCATGGATGTCCCTAATCATATACAACACTCTGCCATCTTATAAGTGACTTCTTCATTATTTCCCTTTTACTCAAAATACTTTATGTGTTCTTGGCTTTCCTGGCTACTTGTGAACCTGGACTCTGGAGGTTAACCTCTAGTTACCCTGGGCCTCTCCTTACATTCTGATTCATAGGCCTTGGTCCACCCTCAGTTTTATTTTCTGAATTGTCCTAACTGTCCAGGGAATTTATTCTTTTCCTGGGTATATGCTAAAACAGAAGGATATAAAGGGTATCCCTTAAAATCTAAAATAGAGATCGCTTACAGGATTCAGAATACTATTTCGGATGAGCAGATCATTAGCCTGTGTAGGGTGGCATTTAGAAATGTTTTATAGTCAAACATCTGATCAGAACATTTATGAGTAGTGCTCACATAAATCCTTTAGCAAATTATATCTATAAATGCAAATAAAAACATCTTGGAAGCATATTTTCCATCATTAATCATAAATATGTTGCTCCTCACAGTTATGAATTCAGCAAAGCAAGCAGAGTTTTATATAACCACAGATCTTAAAACTCTGTTAGGTGAAATAAAGATATGTAAATTAAGATATTTAGCCTAGCCAAACAATGAAGTCATTGGAACTAGCAATAGTATAAACAGACATCATTATAAACTAATCTTCTTTTCTAAGTCTCCAGCACAGAAACAAAAGATTATTTATATTAACCAACAATCACAAGATGTATATTTCAAAAAAAAAAAATCAGCATATATAAGGACAGCTGTGAAGCTGGGCAGCCATCTTTCCTGAAAGGTTGGCTTATTATCTCCTATATCCCCTAATGTTCAAATAGAAACTAAAGTTTGTAGAGTCAAGAATTTCCACATGGGCAGTTAATGGATTCTAGAAATTATGGGTGGGATGGTGTTTTTAAAACCTTTTTTGACAGCGCAGTCATGATTTTTTTACCCAGTGAGTTCAGAACTTTTCAATTTGGGCAAATATAACCTAGAATTCTGTGAGTCACAAGAATAATGGACATAGTCTGGCATTTTATGAAAGTGGAGATGCATTCTCCAGCTTTGTTGAAAAACAGATGCCTCTTCTCTGTAACTTACCATTCAGTTGTGTTTAGAAAACAAAACAAGACACAGATGACTAAAGAATATGGGATTTTTTTCTTTCATATATATCAATTCTGAGCATGAATGTCAGTTGTAAATAAGCACTACATATTATTGAAATATATTTATGTCTATATTTTACTACTCCTGATGAAATATTTTCCATGTGACTGTGGTCATTTTTCCTCTTCTAAATAAGTCCTTTTTCAATTTAACTATCAGATTTAAATGCAAAGTTATAAGACAGAGAAGAGTATCTGCTTAGTGAACTGTTATGTTCTTAACATATCATTTCTAAAATAACCCATCAAATCATGCAAACTAATAAAAAGAATAGATAGAAAAACATGTGCTGGAAGACAGTTTAAGGAATAAGTTTCCTTGAGTTTTAAGTCACATTATTTTAAATGTAGTGAATAAATCTAGGTGAAAAAAAAAATAGATTACGAAGAGAAATGCAAATCAGAATAATAAAAAAATAACTTCAATATGAGAGAAGATATTACTGGTGCTTCGAGACAAATATACTTCCTGAACTGACCTCAAATCCTATGTGATTTTTTGCTTAGATTTGTCTTTTTATTTCTTCAAGAATTTATTATCCTAGTTCATTAGTTTCTTTCCAAATTGAGAATAATCTGAAAAGAGGTGGAAACATATGACAGAGTGCATTGATTTTTTTTATTATCTGCACATTTGCTGATTTACTGTATTCATTTATAGAAAAAAATAGTTAAATTATTGCAGAGCAGAGATCGGTTTACAAAACGCTGGAGGAAGGCCCAAGCAAATGCTCACATCACCTCACAGACCTGACAGTCTGTCCTGCCGTGCTGTGTGCCCGCCCCATGTGGGGACCGTTGCTGTTTGCCTAATGTCACTTTGTTTCCTACTTTACAGTTTTCCAGCGTTCAAGTCATAGAATAATCTGAATCCCTATTGACCGCCATCTCCTAGAACTCTCTCCCAACATCCACTAAAGCTGTTTTAAACATTTTTACTTTATTATGTTTAAATAACAAAACAGGTGGCTTCAAAAGGTAAGGTGTGCTTTCCTCCTCCTGAGGTTAAAAGAAATCATAGAATTTGCTTCACAAAGATGTCAGATGTATTTTTTATTTCAATTAGGAATTTAACATATAACTCATGTTGTATTGGTTAAAGCTATAATCAAAATTCATACTCTGCCTTAGTTTCTCAATGATGCGAATGTTTTTCGCGGAGAGGAACTCCAATGGGACCCAGCACTCCGCACTCTTCTTGAAAAGCTTTAATCGCTCTTTTCATTGCTCGTCAAGTCTGCACCCTTTTAAAGAATTCTAATTTAGTGTGCCTTTGAAGTAAACCCCTAAAATCACCCTGGAATGAAATGCTAGTTGAAGCTCTAGATTAAGTCAATTATAAGGACAACTCAGATGGACCAACCTAACTATCCATTCAAATTCCATCTGAAGCAATTCTTATTCAACCTGAAAAATATTAGTCCCAGTTCTCTACTAGGTCCCAAAAGGGATGATATGCCTCCCAAGTGTCTATTATGTAACATAACAATTGGTAAACACATCTAGGCTTCCCAGACTTGATTAGATGTTGGCACAGTGAAACTATTTTATTAAAGTGTTAAAGATGTTGCCACTGTGTGCTTAAACACTAGGCTATTTCACAGACTAGAAGGTGAAATGTTTGTTTTCACAAGATTAAGTCCAATAATGTATTCACAATCCTTGACATGCATTAAATACTTAATACATGACAGCTATTATTAGTTTTGCTAAAATTTTAAATTAAGAGAGTTTAAAATTTTTAAACTTTACATTGAACTATATTCTATATGCAGAAAAGTGCTAATATAATCAGTTGGCAGTCCAATAAATTCTTGAAGGCTAAAATTTGAACACCGAAGCTCACCATTTCCAAACAAAAGTTTTCTGTCTTATGTGACATATTTTCTAATTCTTTTTATCTTCTTGTAATGTAAAACCTGAGAAATGTTTGCTCAATCCAGTAGGATACAAAGGTTCTACAATATAAGCTTGAGGGTAGAGTTTTATTACCTATGCATTGATCTGAACCTTTGTTCACAAAGCAATATAAATATGACCATTTTTCTTAACTAGGCATTACCTATTAAATATCTTTTTTTCTCCTTGTGTGGGGGGAGGGGAAGGAGAAAGATAGAGTGTAAAGAATGAAATTAACTTTTATTGTATCTGCTAAGAGCCAGGCACCCGTGGTAGACTTTGTCACATTGTTCTTCCACTGGAGGGATACAGTATCCTCACAACATCTCTATGAAGAAAATATACAGCTAAGGAAGAAAATATACAGGCAAGTGTCTTGCCCAATATCACACCTTGTAAGTACAACACTGGAATTTCGATTCCAATGCAACCCCATGGGCTTTCTACCATCCCAGCTTACCACTGACAGTGAAGTTATACGTCTGTGAACAAATAATCCAATTCCAATAGTTCCTTTCCAGAAACTACTGCTAATGAGTTTCACCATTACAAATATTATTCTTCACATCAATCATAGACTTTTTCAAACACTATTCCTGAAGTTCAGCTTGACAGAAGTCTTTGTCATCCGCAGGCCAACAGAACACTTGGCCAAAGCCACACACTGCCTTTTTTCTGCTCAGCCTCCCATGTCCGTCTTTCACCTTATTAGTCAGTGTCAGAGAGAGTGAACCGGGGAGCAGCTGAAAACTATCAGCTGCAGCAAGTCAGAACATAAAGTTGATCGATGCTCCTGGGTGTGTTTCTATTGGGAAAATTAGAATTCTGGCTTCTTCTTATTTTATTCCATTTCTGGATGACTAATTACCCACCGAATACTTCTACTTGGAAGTTCGCCTCCGTTATTTTTTTTATCCTACATATCTTGCCTTCAGAATGTTTCTTCCTCTTTCATGTTTTCCTCAATCATCTACCTTGCAAACCCTGGAGAAATGTTCGACTTATCTTTCTTCATTCCCCTTTATTCAAAAGGTCAATAAGTTCTATGGATTCTGTATTGGAATTATCTCACTTCTTTCTGTTTCTCCCTGGACAAAACATTTCAAGTGCTCGCTAGTTCCTCCATTAACCTCACATCTCCCAGGCCCCTGCCTCTAGTCTGCCTGAACTGATTTCATTAACGACCCCATTGCCATGTCCTCCTCCTGCTTGCTTAACCTCTCAAGTAAGTGCCTTCCTGTTTCCCAGTCACTGTGCGAGCTCTCCATAATCCAGCTCCAGGTCTAGTCTACAGGCACAGGCGTTCAATTCTTACCCCTGCTGGCCATGCCTCTCCCCACACATACCCCACATACTCTTTCCCTTTACTGTGTTACGAGAGGCCGCAACATGATATTCCAAAGCAATGTTATTCAATGCTATGCTGAACTAAGACAACAGTTGTGTGGAAATTAAATAGATAAGTGAACTATATTAATATTTATTAGAGTTCAGGATTTTCCCCCTTTCTTAGAAGAACCAAACGATATAATTAACCAATATATTTGTATTCCCTCTTTTGAAACAACTATACTTGCATGAAAACCCATTTACTTTCCATTACCCAGAGGTTATTAATGACTTTTCAACATGAATGATAAAGCACTTGTTTTCATTGGTCTTGGTTTTTCATTTTTTAAAAAACGCATCCTCCCTCAACCTTTTGTTGTATGTATGAAGTTCATCATTTTATCATCAACAAGCTTGTTTCCCCTCCTCCTTTCTTTGCAGCATTCCTTGTTGTCATCCTTGGTTTCTTTATTAGTGCTGTGCCCCAGTGTCACGGAGAGCGGCCTGACGCATTGCAGATGTTCAGTCAATACTTGACAAATGAGGAAATAGGTCTTGTCTCCATTTTTATCATGACACTTGCATTTTTTTTCAAAGAATTATGGCTGGCCAACTACTGAATGTAGTGCCTTAAAAATGGTGAACTTGTTGTCTCTAAAAGTGATTATGTAAATGCTTGGTGATCAACCGAGAGAGAGGCTGTTATAAAGTTCCTCTATTGGGAATCAGTGTGGACCAGATGATTTCTTAATTCACCTCCAAACATCGTTCTATGGTTCCATCTGAAGAGAGGGAATGGGCCTCACCGCATTCTGACATGGACCAATAGATCGTCTATCTATTTCTTAAGATATGTTTTGATGCCGTGTGTCATGTATTTGTATCCTGTGACTGCTGTCAAAAATTGCCACAAATTTAGGGGTTTAAAACAACAGAAATGTATTCTTCCTCAGTTCTGGAAGCCACGAGTATGAAATCAGTGTCACTGAATCAAAATCAGGTCGTCAGCAGAGCCCCGCTCCTTCCCCTCCCTCCCGAGGAGGTGGGGGAGAACCGTTCTTCCAGTTCTGGTCACGTTGCCTTCTCTGCCAGGTATGCACCTTCTTCCTCTTCTGTCTGTGTCAACTCTTCCTCTGTCTCTGTCTCTTATCACAGGGTATCACAGTCATTTTCACCGGGGCCCACATCAGCCTCGTTGCTTTAAAGGTCCAAATGTAACTTCAACTCCTTAACAGTTAGGAATAGTTACATTTATACAATCCTAAAATTATTTCAGCCCTTTGAAGGCAACGACGAGGCTGATGCGGCCCCTGGTGAAAATGAGTTTGACACCCCTGTCTTATAAGAACATTGTGGTTGCATTTAGGGCTCACACCTTATCACAAGACCTTTAACTTAATTATGTCTGAAACACCCATGTCCCCTATAAAGTTCTGAGGATTCTGAGGATTAGAATTTGATATCTTTGGATGGCCACTGGTCAGCCTCTTATAGGCATATAGGTGACTATTGCAAGCCATTATATTTTAACAGTTACTTCAACTATGTACAAATTTGGGGTCAGAAATTTCTATGTAGCAGCAATTAAGTGATAACCAAGAGGTGGTACAAAGAGTCAGACTCTCTCAAGTTCTTTTGTACCAAAGGAAAAAAGCTTTAGAAAATATTTTGCTTATACAATGTTCACGCTGATGAAAATGATGACTTAAAATATAATAAAACTGTTTAAAAAGTAAAATGACAACAGGCATCCTCTGTGGAGAGCAATTTATTGATGGGAAGTTTTACTTGAAGCATTTTTAAAGGAAGAACATAAAAAGTGGATCTATGTGGAGACTACTCATATGTAAAAACTTCACAATTTTTTTGAGGTTAAAAAAGAATGAGGGAGAAAAGCCATACTTTATAAGAATGAGGAAGAAAGGCAGGGAGGGGACTTCCTGGGAAGTCATGGAAATATATTACTAAATCAATTTTCTTAATTGACTATGAGCAGGAATGAGAGATTCTCTTTACAGTTTTAATCTTTTTGGGAAATACAAGATTATTGAAAGTTAACTGTCAATAATTTTTAAAGAAGTTCAGGGTCCCAGATTCTCTGATTCCTGATAGCCTTTTAACACCCTTTTTTACCAGTCTCCCATTAGATTTCCAGCCCTTTCAGTTTTGGGGGGTTTTCCCTACAAAACTTGGAAGTATTTCAAGAACTGTTTTTGGTAGTAATTCAATGCTTTCCTGGCTGATATTGATTGAAATAATATACTTCAAAAAGACATGAAAACTTAAAGAACTATTTAAACTTCAAAACTGTTTCCATTTTATTTTAGTTTAGCAGTTTAAAGTGCTCTTATTTTATAAGAATCCTTCACCTACCATCAACTAATATCATAAAAAAATAAGCATTTGCTTACACATAATTGTACGCCTAGAACAAAGACAGAGAAATATTGACACAACACATCCAAAATAATCAATGTTGTGTTAAATTTAGATAAATTCCATTAACTCCCATTTTAATAAAAGGATAGATACCCTTGTTTAATAAAATAATACATCTCATTAATCTTGATTGGCTGCAATAATAAACATATTCAAACACTTTCATCTATATGTGAAAGGGTTTAAACCAGGGGCATCCAACCCAGGGCCCACAGACCACACATGCCCAGGATGGCTATGAGTGTGACCCAACACAAAACTGTAAATTTACTTAAAACGTTATGAGATTTTATTTTTGTGATTATGTGTCACAATGTATTTAATGTGTGGCCCAAGACAACTCTTCTTCCAGTGTGGCCCAGAGACACCCAAAGGTTGGACACCCCTGGAAACTTTAAACTGTTGAAAATGTCACTGTACATATGAGTCTCTGATATTTTCTCTTAATTTTCCTTTTCTGGCATTAGAACTTAAATCCTCAGTTCCTGTGATTTCTCGGTCCTCTAACCCTATTCCCCCTGCCATCCCCCTCCCCATTCAAAGGTTTTATTCCCAAGGCGGCAGCGGTACTGCCATTCTAAGTACAGTCAACATCTCCATTACTGAACAAACACTTCCTAATCATTCACATAGTCATGCATACTTCATTCCCTTCAGTCTTTCATTTATTCAGCAAATACCAGTTAAAGATGTTGCAGGCTTTGGACTTGACGCTGAGGACAGAAAGACAAATAGGACAGAACTACTGGCCATGGGAAGCTCGTAACCTCATGGCTGAGACAGAACCATGAACAACAAGAGGTCTCCTGACCTGAGCAGCGCTGACCTGTGGGACCAGCTCTTTCTTTGTTGCAGAGGGCTGCTCTGTGTACTGCAGGCCGTTTAGCAATACCCCTGAGCCAGAGTCATTGGATGACAGCAGCATCACCCCAGCGGTAACAACCAAAACATTTCCAGACATCGCCAAAGGTCCCATTTGGAGTAAGACTGTCCCTGGCTGAGAACCACAGTTACAAACCAACGAGCTAGATTCAGTAAAAACACATGGCCTGCATGCAGTTAGATGATGAGAAAAGATCGGGGAAAGCTACACAGAAAAGGTGGAATTTGAGCCAAATCTTAGAGGATCAATTAGCCAGTCTTACATTTTCCCAGAAAATTCCGTGTAAGGAAAATATCATACATTAAGGTGTGGGGATAAGATTCTGCATGATTAATCTGCATAATGGGACAAGGGGATAATAAAACATGGCTGCTTTGAGAATTACAATTTAAAAACAGCAAATGGCAGTAAGAGAGGCTAAAGTCGTAAGGAAAGGTCAGATCGTGGGTGACACTGGGTGACCTGTCAGAGCAATGGACTCGCTCACAATGAATGAGCAGCTGTTGCAGCAAGACAGGGAGGACGGGGTTTGAAGAGATGCCTTTTGTGTCTGCGTTAGAGAATAAGATCTCTAAAGAAAAAAGCCACGCCTAGGTGTTGTATGTTTTCCCCTCTTTTAAATACAATGCGCAGCAAAATAATCATACATGTTCAACAACGATTTGTTGAATGAATAACAATACTGACATTAACATGAGGCACTGACATTTATTGCATCCTCACTGTGTGTAGTACTCCCCTAAACGCTTACGTGAATGATGGAGCTGGGTGCACGCCTGGATGGGAAGAATCCTGGAGGCAAGGAAACTGTTAGGATGTACTGAATTACTAGACATTTTAGAAATAGCTGGCAGGTAAGAGAACACCAGCAAAGGCTGAGGCCAAGGGAAACAAAGTGATATCATCCATCCAGTTGGTGTCAAAACTCATGGGAGACCTCATCTGAGTTTATTATCGGGTGTCCTTTTCAATACTACCCCGCCACTCCTGAACCACAGTTTCCCTCTGTGAAGCTCCAGATGCTCGTGTTTAAGCACACATCAATAGCCACCTTGTCTTCCTTACTTAAATTCTATGAAGAGCAAATGAGATAACCTGAGGAAGTCGCTCAGCAGTATGGATGATTATTAGGACCCAGAATTAAGATGTACATGGAAATACATGTTCTTCCCCAATGTGGCATACATTTAAATCCCAGCCATTCCTTCTTAAGGAGATCCCAGTATCCTGCATAAATCTGTTTATTGATTGGCTTTCAGTCTGTAGATGGAATTGAGATCTCATCCCAGTAAATAGGGCGTACTTGAGTACATGAAAAAGCAAGTATTTGTTATTAAATATTTTAGATATTTGAGTTATCTTTTTCCTTTCCTCTCCAAAACAAATGCACATATCTAGAAGTAAGAGATGTGAAGGTTCTGTAAAGTTTTGAAAATACAAAGATCTTTATGTGAGACAAATTTAAATAGCTGAAACTCACTCTGTAGAGTTGTAAAAGAATTTAGTGCACATGGCATTTAGAAGTGGGTCAAGCATGTACGGATTTTATATTAAAAATTTTCATGCTACTAGTGACTAGGTTGTGACCAGGGATTTTGTCCTTCATCTGTTTACAGATTTCATATCTGTTTTTCAAGTGAGAAACTTCAGTGGTGGAAGTGCAGAGTCATTGAGTCTATGATGTCCCTCTCCAATTTCATTGTGTTGTGATGGTTTATTTAATTTCTCCAATTTATAAAGGATATCTTGAATCTTATTTCTATACCATAGGCTATATAGCCTCACATCCAACATGACGCCATGTGATATTAATGAGAAACATCCCCAACGCCTTCCTTTAAGTCACTGATACCTATTTTAAAATAACAACTTCCTCCCTGCAGAACAGTACTAGGGCATTTGGGGTTGTTTTTCTTTTTGGTTGTTCTGTTGACAAGTATCTGAAGGATAGCTTACTGAGTGGTTGTCTCATATAGTGCTATAAACTGACCGAGCATCTCAGCGGACTAAGTTAGTTTTGCGTCCATATGCAAACCAACCAGAGGACAGCCCACACCCCAGCCACTTCCTGGCCGGGCTCTCAGGGTGCTTGCGCTGTATTCCCCAGCCCTAACCCCTCCAGCAGCAGGCCCCAGACAACTAGGGGCAACCCCTCCCCGCAAAGACTGCTGAAATTATTCAAATTTGCCGCACTCATTCCTTCCCACAGAATCCGAAAAGAGGGCTCTGGTCCCCATTTCCCCTGACTCCCTCTCTGGGGCTGAGCCAGTGCTTCCCAGGGCGGCCCCTCCTCTTGGGAACTGAGAGTAACCAACAACTTAGTGGTGATTACTGTCCCCTGATCTGCTGGCCTCACTTTACCTAAATAATAATAAAACCTACATTTAAAAAATAGCAATTAACTTTGACATTAATTTTTCTTTTCCCCTGGAACAAGACGCACCTTTACACAGGACAAATTCAAGCTCTTAGTTCAGGGATAAAAAAAGTTCAATTTTATACGTCAGATCATTTGAAATATATATATTTGAGATACATACAGGGTAGGGCAAAAGTAGGTTTACAATTGTGAGTACATGAAACACAGTTTATTCTTGTATTACTATTTATTAATTATGGCATTATTTTCCATATGAACAACTATAAACCTACTTTTGCTCTCCCCTGTCTATTACATATATTTTCCACAGAGATATATGTGGATTTTGTCTCTACAGTATCTTAATTTGTTTCTTCACCCTATTTTCTTTTGTCCTATAATCTCTTTTGAAAAATATTCTTGCTTCTTCTTTGAGGACTTTGCTTAGGGAGCTTTTGATTATGTAAATTATTTCGGTGACCTCTCCTTCCTCCCTGGGAAGGTTTTCATGGGCTGTACTCTCCTTATTTCGCTACTTCCATTCCTCTCTCCTCTGAATGGCAGTGGTGGGTGACTGTGCTCAGACCGCACGCTGGCTCTTTTCTGATTGTTCTCACCAGGCCGTCTCTCATCGGTATCCTGCTGGAGATGTCCGTAACCAATTCCGGTGTGCTCCACAAAACACACTCGCATCAAAACCGTTGTTTCTTCTGTCTTTGGGGTGGATCTCCCTATAGTGTCCATGATGCCAGCGTTCCCACAACTGACGTCAGTGTATTAACTTTTGAGCTGATGACTGCTGCTTACCTTCCCACCTTCCTGAGGTCAAGCACCCCTCCGAGACTGAAAGCTAAGCTGAAAATTACAAAACAGGGCTGCAGCGTGTTTCCTTCCTCAGCATCCCCCGGCCATCCGCAGATGCTGCCTGTTCACATTTCTGCGTTCTGTCTCTGAACTAAATAAACAAAGAACACTGGCCTCAGTGATGGGAAGAGCAGGAGAATCTTCAACCTCCCTGCTGTCTAAAAAGGAATGTTTTAGTTCCTCCTATCAACATCACTTGTCTCATAGTTAACAATATTCAATAAATCCTCTTCCTAGTGCTGGGATGTAGTCATTTCCTTGCTTCCATTAAAGTTGGTTTATTTTCTCCCTTTTTTCTCATTTTGTTTTTCTCCCCAAGGAGTTTGAGCCAGAGAGAAAGGAGGAAATTCCCTGTTCTGGGTTTTCTTTAACCATGTCTTTTTTATTAGGCAGGAGGAATATGTAAAGGCAATTATAGGAAGATTCCTGTTCAGTAAGTACCGTTAATGCTGTTGAGTGAATGACTTACCCTAAAAGCTGACACACACATGACCTAAAATAACAAAATCGACTCCTATATGCAGGCAGCACGACTTTAGTAGGTTTTTTTTTTTAATCTCATTTGATTTTTACAACAACCTTGTGAATCAGGTAAATCAGGAGTTATTATCTACGTACTATAAATGAATAAACTAAGCCTGAAAGCAAATATGTAAGTTGCTCTAGTGAGGATTAAAATACTAATAATTCACATTCTAGTGCCATTTCTTCTAAATATCTCTGCTTCTTAGAATTTACAATATGCACTAAATGCAGGAAGGGATTTATTATTAACAGATACTTGACTTCTAAGGGAAATAAAAGAGCAGAATCATTGCATCTTAATTAGGATTCTTCTGGATAAAAGTGACAAAATCCCAACTGAAACCAGCTGAAGATAGATGTAATAGACTGAATAATGCCTCCCCTGTTATATATCTTACATAACGCATCTCCCAGGTTATGTAAGATCACATACTGGACCTGCCAATATGTGATCTTACATGGCAAAGGGGACTCTGCAGATGTGATTAAGCATCCAGACATGGGGGCATTATCCTGGAGTAAGTGGGTGGGCTCCACATGTCACAGTCATCCTCAAACAAAGGGTGCAGGAGGGCTCGAGTCGGGGAAGGGGTGGCAACACTGGACACAGAGAGAAACAGCTCTGAAGATGCCACATGACTAACTTTGAAGATGGAGGAAGGGGCCATGAGCCAGGGATGCAGGCAGCCTCCAGACACCAGAAAAGGCAAGAAGATGGATTCTCCCTCAGACCGAGCAGAGTGAATGCAGCTCTGTTGAAATTTAAGTCATATAAAACTAATTTCAGACTTTGACTTCCAAAAGTGTAAGATAATAAATTTGTGTTGTTTCAAGCCACTCAGCTTGTTACAGCAGAAACACGGAACAAACAGTAAGGAATTTCCCAGTGCTCACCCCTGGAAAGCCCAAGGCCTAGAAGAGGCATGGGGCACGGCTGGATCGCCTAGATATCCAAACGTCCACTTCACTTCCATGACCATCTCTGTGTAGCTGGGAGGTGCTCCTGGCGCCTCTAGGCTCCATCAGTCTCTTTAAGACAGTAGACGGCTCTTTTTGTGCCCACCCACGTTATCAGTCAATGTGTCCTGGATGGCGTGCCCTGATGTGCCCGCTTGAGTTCAGGCACTCACAGGGACAGCCCACCTGATGGACAGCCCAACATAGCTCACAGAAGGACTCCCATAAGGAAAAATTTCAGCAGACTTGCCTCCTTAGCATCCATACACACATAGACACACACCCTTCTCCTATATATAATGTAAAAAAAAAAATCCCAAATAAAATAATGCAACTTCCCCACATGCACCTAAAAGCACATTGATCCCACCAAGGTCTGGCCCATGGACTGCTCCAGCTCCCAGTTCAGGCCCTTTGGCTGGTGTACATTCCTTTTAATGAGATCCAGAAGTGGAAGTGAAACACCCACAGCCAAATGACCATCTTACCCCCAACACATACGATGCACACTTGTGATGGGGAAACTAAGTCACCACGAGCAACACTCCCATGAGTAACAGGGAGAAAGGAAAAACAGTGCAGTGAGCTCACTGCCTCATCGCTTACGACACCTAGGGACAGAGGGCATGGCCAGCGCGTCCCCACTCTGGCCCTGCTCTCAGGGACCATGGCTCTTGGCCTGGTTCTGATCATACACGGAAGGAACTAAGCTCCATCATTTTGACCTTTTACTTCTTGTTAAAATGCCACAATAGCCAACAGTGGCCATTAGGATGGGATTAATTCCAGATGGCCATTTTCCAAAATGGGTTTTTCTAACAACACAACTTCCTGTAGTTGATTCGTGGGGTTTTATATCCTTGGTCTGTAAGCCCAGACCTAGAACTTAGATCCAGATGTTTCTGTCTCTCCAAAACAGCTGTGCCTGTTCCCTAGTCCCTCAGCACAATGGGTGGGTTTGAAGACAGGCACTCTTGTCCCCAAGCTGCATCTAGTGTCAGCCTTTACAAAATGGGCAACTATTTCTCTTGCCAGAAAATGAGTCCACATCAGGGAGTATGTCAGAGGAGCCTAGGGAACCAGGCTTCAGTAAAAAGTTGTCGTATCCTAAGAGCTGTATATAATCTTACTTCTTTTGTGTAGCTGTATTTTTCTCCCCTTGCTTTATTCTCATTAGTAAGCATTTGTCTTGAAGGGAAATAATACTATTAAACTCTATATGTGTTCCTCCAATTAAAGATTGAACCATTTTATTTCTAAAACTATTTTACCTTATCTTATTATTTTCATAATAATATCTTTAAATTGTTATTCAATTCTAAGGCTGAGACAGAATGAAATTTACCGGACATTGCTTTTGCTGAAATATAGTTGTTTTTTTTTTCTTTCTTGGATTTGCGATAGAGCAACGCCATTCAGGATGGATGGGCTTGTTTATAACTACAACACATGTCTCCTTAGCAGCCAACATCATAGCAACTTGCTTTGTGTCTATTTTTATCAATCAACTTCAAAGATGAGTCTGTTAAGGGAATTTGCAAGAGTGACACAATGGAGTGTAGCGAAAGGTAACTTATTTAGAGGAAACCTAGGTTCAAATCACAGAGCAGTTTTTTCTGTCCCTTTCAAGCAATCCTATTGAGCCACGAGGAAATGTTTAGAAATAATGAGAAATCACTCTGGCAAATGACAGGAACCTCCAAAGAAGATAAACTACAACATACCTAAAACACTTTAGAATTGTTCTTCATACATCTGCAAGTGATTCTTATAAAATTTCATGATGAGTTGCAAGTTTTATAATATTAGATATACATGCTATTTATATTAGGCTCACTTCTTAAAACTCAAAACTCTTGTTAAAATTGATGTGGTTTTTAGAGTTACTACACATTTGTCTGTCCTCTTTTATGTCTTAATCTCTTTTTTCCTTACATTGTACATGAGGATCAATTTCAGATTGTTTAAAGGAATAAATATGAAATTATTGTGCAGTCATTACGAATCTGTGCTAATGACATCAACACTTTTCATAATTATCAAAATGCTTCTTTAATCTTTGAACACATTTATCCTTCAGAGTTTTGAATGGAAGACAGTGAAGTTAAAACAAAGGAGTAACTGCAGTCAAATGAAAAAGACTGGAGAGCGTCTGTGTGTGCCGTGTGTCTTCTCCGGTGCGTGCGGCCACCGGGAATCTCAAAACATGTTACCATCTCTAAAATGTTACAGTTCTGCTGCCTGTGCATGTTCTTTAACTGTGCACACATTTGACCAAAGTGCTTAAGAAAGGAGAATATAGTGCAAATGAAAATATCACCAAAGGACAAAATTATCAGATGCTATTTCTATTTCACTGATGCATTGCATCCACTGTATGTTGTGGCTATGGAACACTCAGGCCCGTTTTACGATCTGTGACAAAATGTAATAGAGGTTCTGGCCATCTGCCAGGTAAAATGCCTCCGATGAGCATCAGCAAGGACAGGTTTCTGGATTTCATACAATTAATCATTTGAGTCCCAACCAAAGATAATAATCTATTAATTGCCCATTCACTCTGAGGGCTAACATAAAATTATTTCATTAAATCCAGAAAGGTTACAAAAATATATTCTCATTTGCCCTACTTTAAAAAAAATGTTTTGGGTTTTTTATGCTACTGAGGCCCTTCTAGCCTCAACACTTACCTCGAAAACATATTTGGGACCAGAGGGCTACCTGTGACAGCACTCACCGTAGGACACACCTCTCACGCTCATGACCCCTTCCTGGCACCATCGTTGACCTACGAGTCAGAGAAAGAGGTGGATTACTCAGTTCCAAGCCATCACTATATGAGAAAACAAACACATTTTTGGCTGTGTATGTATTCTGTGTGTCAATCTAGCACACAAACACCATTCATGGTTTTGTGTTTAGGATTTGGACCTTGGAAATTTTATTGTTTGCCCCATGAAGGACTCTCGTGAGTCCCCATTGCTTCCATCCTATGACACAGACTTCCCCTAGCCTGGGCACAAGGAGAGACAAGCTGGGCCATAGCCACATGAGTCACAACAGCACACAGTTGTATTCCCTTGCCTGATGTAACAAAATAGAAAAAGAATTAAAAATGGGGCATGTTTAGAGAAAGAACAGACTGAAGCATTTTGCATCTAGGCAAATTATGCTTTGTTTTCACAGGACTCTCTAGGGCCTACTCCCTACAAACAAAGAAGGTAGCATTTCCTAAAAATAAGCATTGCTTCTGAGATTCTTTTGCTGAAGTACAGTACAAAATGCTCCAGCCACTTTTCCAGGCCATTCATCCTCTCATTGAGTTCTCAGAGGTTATCTGCAAGGAAAGAGCACAGAAGGCAGCTTAGTTCCTTCTCCCAGGTGCGGCCTCCTTCCCTGCTCACAAAGCTGAACTGTGTACATTCCTATGAGCCTTCACACAAGAAAGATGTGTGTGCTCTGTGTACTGTTAATGCATCCAAGGAAGAGTTGATAGAGATGGACAAAGAGAAAATGCACACCTAAACCTACGAAGACAGGTGGATTTCCCAAGTAGTACACTGTTATGAAGGCAGAAATGTTAAGAGTGTAAGTAGAAGTTAGGGAACCCCAACCAGGGTAGAAAGGAGGGAAAAGTCACAGCTCCCCCTTGTGGAATTTTAACTCCATGCAGCACACTGTCCTGCACACCTTGCATGTGTTAAATCATTCAAGCCTCCTTAACAAACAGTCCTTTTGGTTAGATCATGTTTTTAGTCCCCAGTTTACAGGTGAGGAAACTGAAGAACAGAGTGTTAAGTAACTTATATAAGGTCACAGAGCTACCAGATGGTGGAGGCCAGACCTGACTGGAGGCAACCGGACCCTGGAGCTCCAAATTTTAGCCTGCACACTATCCTCTACTTCCGCAGGACAAGAGATGGCATCAGGCTCTGCTATCATAGCTTGGGAAATGGGGAGCTTCTTTATATCCACAAGAAATTTAGGTTGAGGCTAGGAAGAAAGGTTTTCCTATGTCTATGTCCTAGTTAAATGTGCCATAACTGAGCAGCAGATCAAAGAAAAAACAGAAGTTCTCTTGAGGAATTATTTCACGCCACTTTCAATCAACAAGAAACACTGGTAAATATGAAACAGGGGGCATTGATTTTGCTCTGTGGGATCTGGGCACAATTTCCTGTAGCATATGTTTTTCCCATTTGGAGCCCTAAAATATTTCTTTCAAAACACTGACTGTGCTCTAATCCCATGTGGGTATTCCATAAATGGTGTGATACTGAATGGTTTAATTTGGGGGAAAAAGAGTTTTGAGATTTCACAATAAACAGGACATTTGATTAGGTACTGAAATAGGTTGACTTCAAGGGGAGACAGATGTTCATGAAGTAAACACAAGACAGTAAATTTTAACAGGAAAATAATTTTCATTTTTTAAATGTGTGGCATTATGTATGATAATTTAAAAGTACTTGTTGAAAACTTTCAATATTAAAATTGAAATCTAAAACATAGTTTTCTCTTATATATATTTTTTAAAAACTATTTTAATCTACAAAAAACTACTTTTACCATGTCAAATATCTCCTGGAAAATATCACCTGTATCACCCTTCCCAGCATCTAAACTTTCCTATTTAAGTGGACTCCAAAATTACATTGAGTCTTTATGTTTACCCTGTTTTTTGCATAAAAGTTAATTTACATTTGATCTCTCCCATGACATTATATTCTCGTTAAAGGCAGTGCCTAGATCCAGAAAAAGCAGGCATTCAATAAAGATTTAACAATTAGACTGATTAATGGAAACCATCTCTGTGAATAATGCTGCACCAAAATATTCTACATAAGTTCACAAAATTCTGCTATTATGTACAGGCCAAATGAAGAATAGCACTTCCAAATTCGCCATGCAATGGTATATAATTAAATGTATTTTAGTGCTATTGAAATATGCTCTTCTATATATATAACTGAGAGATTGCTCCAGTAAAGAAAGGAGAATAGTATATCTCCATCAGTAGGAATATCATAGTTACAGGTAAAATATTAGCTATCATTTTTACAGAAATGCTATTCAACATAATGACAGTAATTCTCATATTGTGAAAGGGGTTCATGATGACTGTGAGTACTGCATCGGTTTTCTACCTATCCCAAAACATAGTAGTTTTAAATAAGAACTATGTATTATTACAGCTTGTATATCTGTGGGGTGACTGAGGGCCATCTCACGTAGAGTGGCCTTGGCTAGGAGGTTCTGTGGATCTTGTCTGTCTTGTTCTTGAGTCTATGGGTGAATGTGCTGTAAGCTGGACAGCTCTGCTGCTTGTGCCTCTCTTCTTCCTGAGACCAGTGCCTTAGCCTGGGCATACTCTTCTCATGGCAGCATCAGAGGCACAACAAAGCAAGCAGAAATATACAAGGCCTATTGTATGTGCCTGCCCAGCTTTGGATAGGCAGTCACTTCCAGCTGCTTCTTCTGGTTACATGCAGAATCCAGAGTCGAGGAGTATGGGGAAAAAATGATAGATCTACGTCTCTACCTACAAGTATATCCATAGATGGAGACAGTATGCGGGAGAAACTGCTAAGTCTCTTGACCAAGGGATGTGTGAATTCTGGGACAAGTGAGGAAGGGGACAGATGATACTTACATTTCTCATTCTGGGTGCTTTGCCCTATTGAAATTCATGCTCACTTCGACTACTTTATTTCTAAGAGCAAATTAATAACAAGGAAGAAATAGTAGGATAGTAATCCTACTATCAACTGAATGGGTGAATTCAGCAGATTTTATGGAGTCTTAAGTCTTTAAATGGGAGTATAAATTTGGACTTCTTCTCATTTCTGCTACTGAATAAATCAAAAAGCCATCCACATTAAATGTTATTCAAAGAATGACTTCAAATTCCTCGTATTTCTTAAATGAATGTAAGACGTGTTTTGCAGAAGAAAATTTTAAAACACAAAAGACCTAATTAAAGAGTCTGTTACTATTAGATAGGGGGGAAAATCAGTTGCTTGAATTTTATTGGAAGAAGATACAAATCGTTTGGTTGTACCTTCATCTAGAATACAAATTAATATTTTTGTAGCAATATTGGTTTGATTATTTTTAAAAGATAACAGCTAAATATGTCATAAGACTCGGTCTACCTACCCTTAAAAAACTTCATCAGCAAACGCCATAATAAATGACAGCCAAATAAACATGGCCCAATATTGCTTTTACATATGTATTCAATTGATTATTTTTTACCCCTGCTTGCCTATAGTAGCTTAGTGTTCTTAATGACTCATTTTAGCTAAAATTTCCTAAGGCAGTATTAACAAATATGAGCATGAGGAGCTATTATCCATACTACTGGAAGCGCCTTCAAGCTCATATACCAGATAACATCTCTCCATGTAAAGGACTTCGGGCTTGAACAGACCAACTAGTCGGATGAAAATGGACACATCATGGTCTCCAGAGACCCCTGAGTTAAAATAAAAATATTAACAGCAGACCTCTTCCATGGCCCCAGCATGTCAGGGACATGCTAATTGGTCACGCCATGTCAACTAGTGTCATAAAAGTACACTGAAGTTATACTTTTAATGACTAAGTTTGCAAATGGTACACACATACTCATTGCTAAAAACTGTATTGAGAATCTGTTTTGTGGCAAACTTGATGTTTCATATTGGGATTACAGAATGAATCAGTATGATCCCTGTTTTCTAGTTTCTGAGAGAGGGCTGAATTAGTGATCTCCTGAAACATAAAACATAACTCCGAGACCATTTTTCTAATACCATTTCATGTCCTCCTCAACTGCAGAGACTAGTTTTGCCTGTGCTTCTGCATGAAAGCAATTTATAGGAAGCAGTTACCATGTGCGCCGAACACATACTAGACAGTACTTCAGACCCTCTGGCCTTCAGTGGCCTTCTACTCCAACTGCTGTTGTGGCCACCAGCTCTGCATGAGCTCTGGCTGGCATCTCTGCCTCTGCGTGGGCCTTCCCTGTGGACTTGTCTAGGAGAGCCAACAAACAGGACGCACGCATCTATACATACTTGTCCATCACCAGAAATGCAAGACCTCACAAGGTGAAGCTTTGAACAATCAGAGATGGTATCCAATTTATGAATTCTTCCTCCTCAACCCTAAAGGTGTTCGCAAGGTAATTTATTCAGCTACCTGGGGACTTGTTACCATAATCTGGCAACCAGCCACACTCAACAAACTTAATAGCTTCCACATAAAATACATCCTCACCTGAGTCTCCCTCCTTCTTTGCTTTGCTCCCTTATCGCTCACTGATGTTTCCCCTGGTAATAGCAAATACCTTTCCGTCCCCTCTGCTCCAGGCTCTGCTGTCTGGGGAACCCAGAGGAGGACGCAGTGAAAGAGCAAACTGTCATGGATTGTGCGGAAACAGGATGAGTAAGAAACAAAAGAGAAGAGAATAAGCAAGAAATGAAATTCTGTTTTAAGAGATGAAATACTAGGAAAGAGAAACTTAATCCAGGTGAAGAAGTTGAGAGGAACTATTTTAATCACCCTAACCAGTGATAAGACTAAAGAGGCAGTCTTCTTAGTTTGACATTTCCTCTGTTGCAAATCTATTTTACCAAAAAGCTCTGGAAAAACAAAACTCATTAGAGAGTTAAGGTAATGGTTCTCCTCCAAAATGTCTACTGTTCCCTTTTATTACGGTGGTTACCGCCAGCGGTCCTGGGAGCGCCACATCACTCCAACAGCAAATGGGGAGATCAGTGTCTTTCCCCAGAGATAAATGAAGCAACAATGTGGTAAAAAGCTCTTGGTTTCAGGAGGTGAACAGTTGGATCTTTAATTACAAAGGACTAAAATCCATTACGACACAATGGGGAGTGTGTTTAATTTGCAGAGAGAGAGAAATAGCAGTGGGTTTTTTCCTTGTTGCTGTTACTTAAACGACCTTCATATAAAAACCCAACAGTCCCTACTTCTGAAGGGCAACTGCAGCCTCTATTTTGAACACACAGGTAGGTCAGAAGGACTAGGAATTGCTTCTCCCTCAAAACTGAATGAGAAAAAGATGACACAGAATCTCACTGCTGCCTCCCTGACTTACTATCCTGAATCCAGCTTTATGGTTCAGTGAAGCACTCCACCCTTTGACTTGTTAGTAGAAAGAGAGCTACATTAGAGAACAAGTGGCTATTTTATTGTATGGAATTTGTGGGTTTTAACTCTGCTTTCTTTTAAAAACATGCCACATCTGCTTTGTTTTGTTTTTGAGAACAATATGCTTTTATCTTATTCAAGTAGTTTTCAGAGTCCCCTTCCTTATTAGCAACACAAAGAATGCTCTGAAAACATCTTATTCTCTTTATTCCAGTTCTGAAGATGTCTCTGTAGAAAGTCTGTAAATCGTATGAAAACCTTTGCCTTAGCAAGGTCTTGCCCCTTAGCTGAACAAATAGAAACATGTTCTTCCGGAGCTCCCTGTTCAAAACCACCATTAAATAACTCTGAAGGAGTCCAAAAATGGTATTTGGCTTCATGAGATCATTGCAAGGTAGGAACAATCATTTCTAACTCGTGCCATTTCCTCCCACTGGGAAAGTGGAGAGACATCAATTAATGTAACAGTCAGCCCTATGCCAATTCCTCATTCACTCTTTCCCCAGGAAAAGGAGTTTAAAAAGCTTAGTGAAGAGGGGGCCAAAGGCTTGACCCCTGCCACCCCCATCCTCCTGGGCACAGACCACTCCCAGAGAGCGCCCGCCCGTCCAGCTCTATGAGATCTCATGGTGGTCTCATTTTAACTCGCTCCAAGGAGGACCCCACATCCTCTCTAATTTTCTTTGTCTGCAAAGGGTTCTCTGTAGAATTATGTCTCTTCTCTTTCAAGGAAATTCTGATCAATTCAAATGTGCTCACATTTATTTCATGGACAAATCTAAAAACTACTTTTAAATGATGATTCCAAAACATGTCTTTTTTTTGTTAAAAATCTTCAAAAAAATTATTGAGTTTTCCTACTTTGTTTAGAATTTATAATTCTAATAAAGTACAAATACTAGTACAAATACTAATAAAATACAAAATAAAGTATTTAAACTCCAAACTGCCAAAGTCCGCAGAATTTACCAGTGTGTTTCTAAAAAAGAGAGAGAACATATTAAAACCCCAGACTATTCATAGCAGTTTAACTTGGGCTAGCCAAAGACTGAAAACAAACTACACGTATTTTAATCGATAAATTGTGGTACATCTTTTATCCTTGTCTAGAGTTACAATGACATATAGAAAGGTGGAATTCTTTCTTTACCTATTAAACTGAACTCTCATTCAAATTTACAAGGCAGGGTTATCTCTACTTTTTCATGACACAACCTAGAAATATGCACCTGTCTTTTATTTTCAGGAATGTTAAAATGAGAGAGGTAAGTCACCGTAAGTCCACAATTTGTCTCATGTAACTACCTAGAACACTGCTGAGGGGTGTGAAGCAGATTATTTTAATTACAAGAAGTTGAGCTGGTTTTAGGAGAATTTATTTTAATTTTGAGTGCCAAATATCCTGTTTCTGAAACTCAAGTAAAGCAGACTTTTCTGCTCAATAGCCCACCCAAGATGATGTACTGATTCTTTAATTTCAAAGTAATCATTCAATTAGACATGACAACTTCTTTCATTTACTTGTGGCAACTATTCCTAATTAACTGGAAAGAGGGACAGAACTAGTCCCAGGTCAATTACCGTGGTTTACGTACTTTGATGACTCCATGGAGCAGATGCCCTGCTGACAGCACTCACTCTGATCTCATTTCAAATAATAAGATGCAAACGAGAGAGAATCGAGTCAGCGTTCTAAACAGATAAATAGACCTACTAAAAGTTTAGGAATGAGACTAAAATTCTAATCTTAGCAGGCTAGTTCAGGTGACCAACATTTTTAAAAGACTACTTAATTCTACTTTCTATTTAACTCTAATTAAAATTATTTTTCTTTGAAATCAAATATTAATAAACAAGAACAGAAAGAATGAGGAAAAGAGCCGCAGAAATATGTCATTTGGGGATGTGAAAAAAGAAAACATGTATTATTTGTTCACCATTAATGAGTCATTCTAGATAATATTCTCAATTTTGTGATAAAACATTCCCTACTCTTCTTGTCCAGAAGTTCTTTTCTGTTTCAATCACTAGATTCCTTCCATGTTTAATATTTGTGTCTCTGGAATTGCTATTGCTCCAACCTGCAGCATTAATTTTCTCTAGCGTGGATCCTGGGGTTTCCATCTTATTCATCTTCACCAGTTTCCTTTTAGTCGATGATTATTTTACTTACCGGTCGATCCAGGTGGAACACCACCCCTAAGGCCCACCACATCCCTTTGTCAACTGACAGATGGACCTGCAACTCTCATTTCAAAAGCTGCAGTTTACAAAATCTGATGCATCTTTGAGTAGACACAAAGATAAATACCTCAAAATCATGTTAATTAGTTTCATCTCATCTTTAATTTTGACAAAAATATGTATTTCAACCTTGGTTGCCTGTGACAATTTTACCTGAGAACACTAGAGATCTATGTATGCATCCAATATGGTGGCCAAATGTGGATCCTGGGGGCTTGAGACGGGGTTAGTCCAAATTAACATGTACCTCCGATACGAAATATGAGATAGATTTCAGAGACTTAGCGTAACAAAATGGCCAGTAGCTCATTAGTTTCTTTTATTCATTATAATCTGAAATGATAGCAACTATAAAATCTCTGTTGCTTAAATACTTGAACATAGCTCCAGTCTACCTTTTACCTACTATAAACCCTCTTCCCACTAAAGCGCATGCTCCACTACCGCCTGCTGGAGTTACTGCCAGGATAATCCACTGTCTGCCTAGATTCCTAGATTCCTCATTCTCTTAAAATGTCCAGCCAATGGTGTGAGCCTTACTTAAAACCAAACTCACCAAATATTTAAGCATAAATGACACTTCCAAAGGCATAGAATTTGTATCTCTTCCAGGAATAATTTTCTTAGCTTTAAAATCATCCAGCAATACCCTGCCAGCTGAAAAAATACATTTCCATATATAACTATAGAATATTGAAAGGTTTTAAATTGGAATTGAACTTAGTAATAGATTGCAATTATAGACAAAGTAATTTGTATTTTACTTTTATATTTATCTCAATAAAATAAATAGGAGTTTAATGGTAGAATTTCTATTACTCACACATTTATTTTTCCTCAAATTTTAAGAGATGTTATATAATATTTGATACATACCAAATACATGTCACAAATGCGGGAATTACAAAGCATAATAATAACTCATGATCCTACCACACAATACAAGAAGCAGAATATTAGCAATGCATTGCATCAACTGTGTGATCTTTCCTTATCTTATTCCCTGACACCAAAAGAGGTAACAAATATCCGTAATTTTGCCAAGATTTTTTGTCATGGATTTTTGCATCTACGTTCATAAGGGATATTGGTCTTTAATTTCATTTTTTGCACATGTTTATTTGGTTTTGGTATCAAGATTATAGTGATTTCATAAAAGAAGCTAAGAAATGTTTCCTTTTCTATTTTCTGAAAAAGTTTGTATAAATTAGTACTAATTCTTCCTCATATGTTTAATAGAATTCTTCATTGAAATCATAAGTGACTACAATAGTCTTTGAGGTTTTTGATAATTCATTCAATTTTATTTAATATAGGCATATTTTAATTTCCTGTTTTTTGTCAGTTTGGGTAAGTTATTTTTCCAATGTAGTTATTCATTTCATTGAATTGCATTTATTGGCAGAAACTTGTCCATATAGTCCTTTGTTAGCCTTTTAATATCTGTAGATTCAATAGTAGTATCATTCTTGCATTTTTGATACTGGTAATTTTTTCTTAAGTCAGTCTTGCTGGAGTTTCAATTTTCTTTCTTTTTTTTTTTTAATCCTCACCCGAGGACATGTTTCCATTGATTTTAGAGAGAGAGAGAGAGAGAAACAGAAGGAAATGTGGATGTGAAGGAGATGCATCAACCAGGTGCCTCCCATTCGCACCCCTACCTGTGATCAAAACTGCCACCTATGTGCCCTGACCGGAACCAAACTGGCGGCCTTTCGGTGCACAGGATGACGCTCCAGCCAACTGAGCCATGCAACCAGAGCAGCTGGAGTTTCGATTTTTATTAGTCATTTTAAGAATACCTTTTTAAATTTGTTGATTTTCTGTATTTGTGTATCTAGTTAATTACATTTCTTTCAGCTTAATTTGAACTTTTCCTAGACACTTTTGTTTTACTTTTTTATAAATAAAATTTTTAACACAAAATAGCACTGTAATTAGTTTTTCTTCTACTTTACTTCTTTGTTTTTACTTTTATGTTTTTTTGTTGTTGTTCAAGTACAGTTGTCTCCATTTTCCTCCACCATTCCCCCCAATCCCAGCCATCCCCACTTCCCACCCTTGATCCTACCCCTCTTTGAGATTCTTTATGTGGAAACTGAGATAACTGATTTTAGACCACTAATAACATAAATATTATGTTATAAATTTTTCTATAACAAATTTTTATAACATAAAATTTATGTTATAAACCCTGCTTTAGGTTCATCATACAAAATAGGATACTGTTCTGTGTATCATAAATTTTGTTTTAATCCTTTGGTGAAAAATTAAATTAATTGTTGAATGAAATACTTCCTCTAGAGGATCATCAATCTGAAATAAAAGAGTTCTTAACTGTTTTGTTTTGTTTGGTGAAAGTTGTGGCCAAGCAAAATTAATTTTAAGATTTTTCATTCATGAATGGAAAAGCTTTAAGAACCTCATGGAATGAAAAGCATGAAATCCAGTAAATATACTTTTTTCAAGACATCATAAAATAGACTTGATATCAAATTCCCTATTTTTCTTTTGTCTTAGGGTTTCGTTTATAATTGTCAGTATGCACGTTTTCTGTAATACACTTTTAGAAATTACATATTAAAAAGAACTGTCATTTTGAAAAATTCCATGTACATACAATGTTTCCAAATAACAGAAGTTTTAAGTTTAGAATGTTCCCTAAAAAAAAAAGATTCTATGTATTCTTAGCACATTTTCTTTCTTTATGGAAAAGATACTTAAATTGATTTTTTTTTACTTTCAGACATTCATGGTCTTATGCATAACCATACATTCTGAATCTGAAAAACATAAACTAAAATCCTGCCTGTAAACATATAGTATTGTTTTTTATAGTTTCTTTCTTTCAGTGTTTATGCT